>VZRF01000081.1:209858-238221 GCA_013396875.1 Vireo altiloquus
GCCGAGCGGAGCCGAGGGGAGCCGAACAGAGCCGAGCGGGACCCCCCGGGATACACCGGGACCCACCGGGACCCACCGGTGCCCAGCGGCCCCGCCATGTGCGACGCGGCGGGTGACGGTGGCGGGTGCGGGGCGGACACGGAACCGCAGCGGCGCCGCCGCGCACCGGGAGACAGGTGGGACTCCGGCCCGACCTCGGAATGGACACGCGGGGCCGCTCTCGGTACCCTCCGGCCATTCCCCCCGTGCTGCCTCCGGTACATCCCCAGTGCGCCCGACAGCACCCCCCGGTACCGCTCCGGTATCCCGCCGGTACTGTCCCCAGTATGTCACCAGTGTCCCGCGGGGCTGTTCCCGGTATCCCTGCAGTTCTCCCCCGTGCCACCTCCGATCTCCCGGTCCCGGTATCCCCCCGATATCTTTCGCTGCTTGCCCCGGGAACATCGCGGGTGTCCCTGATCCCGGTGTCCCCGGTCCCGGTGTCCCCGATCCCGGTGTCCCTGATCCCGGTGTCCCCGATCCCGGTGTCCCCGGTCCCGGTGTCCCCGATCCCGGTGTCCCTGATCCCGGTGTCCCCGATCCCGGTGTCCCCGGTCCCGGTGTCCCCGATCCCGGTGTCCCTGATCCCGGTGTCCCCGATCCCGGTGTCCCCGGTCCCGGTGTCCCCGATCCCGGTGTCCCTGATCCCGGTGTCCCCGATCCCGGTGTCCCCGGTCCCGGTGTCCCCGATCCCGGTGTCCCTGATCCCGGTGTCCCCGATCCCGGTGTCCCCGGTCCCGGTGTCCCCGATCCCGGTGTCCCTGATCCCGGTGTCCCCGATCCCGGTGTCCCCGGTCCCGGTGTCCCCGATCCCGGTGTCCCTGATCCCGGTGTCCCCGATCCCGGTGTCCCCGGTCCCGGTGTCCCCGATCCCGGTGTCCCTGATCCCGGTGTCCCCGATCCCGGTGTCCCCGGTCCCGGTGTCCCCGATCCCGGTGTCCCTGATCCCGGTGTCCCCGATCCCGGTGTCCCCGGTCCCGGTGTCCCCGATCCCGGTGTCCCTGATCCCGGTGTCCCCGATCCCGGTGTCCCCGGTCCCGGTGTCCCCGATCCCGGTGTCCCTGATCCCGGTGTCCCCGATCCCGGTGTCCCCGGTCCCGGTGTCCCCGATCCCGGTGTCCCTGATCCCGGTGTCCCCGATCCCGGTGTCCCCGATCCCGGTGTCCCCGGTCCCGGTGTCCCTGATCCCGGTGTCCCCGATCCCGGTGTCCCCGGTCCCGGTGTCCCCGATCCCGGTGTCCCCGGTCCCGGTGTCCCCGATCCCGGTGTCCCCGGTCCCGGTGTCCCTGATCCCGGTGTCCCCGGTGACCGGCCGTGTTCCCGCAGCCACCCCCGAACCTGCATGAAGTGTGGGCAGAGCACGGCCGCCCTCGTCATCCGCGTCGGGGACCCGTTCTGCCGGTAAGGGACCGGGCAGGGACAGCGGCGTGGGGACATCGGGGACACCAAAAATTGGGATCTCTTGAGTCTCCAGAACGTGGAGGTTTGGGAACTTTGGTCTTGGGGACATCAGGGATTGGGGACATTTGGTGTTGGGGATGTTGAGTGTCTGGGACATTGGGATGTCGGGCTTGGGGACATTGGATCTGTGGGACTTTTTGGGGACATGGGGTGTCTGGGACAGCAGGGCCAAGGAACATCAAGGCTTGGGGACACCGAGTCTCGACACAGGGGAGAGGGGACAGTAATGTTTGGGGATGTGGCTGATGGACTTTTGTCTGAGGATCACTGGATCTCTGGGATGTTGGTCTCGGGGACATCAAGAGGACTTTGGGGCCTGGGGACACAGAGATGTGGGGGCTGGGGGTGTCAGAACAGGCTCGGGGGTCCCCATGTCCCCATGTCCCTGTGTCCCCCAGTGGCTGCTTCCGCGACTACTTCGTGCACAAGTTCCGAGCGATGCTGGGCAAGAACAGAGTCATCTTCCCGGGAGAGAAGGTACAGGGAGGGGAGACCCGCACAGGCCAGCCGGGGGTGGCACCAGGGCTGGTGACCGTCCCTGCTGTCCCCACAGGTGCTGCTGGCAGTGTCAGGGGGCCCAGCCTCCAGTGCCATGATCCGGCAGGTGCAGGAGGTGAGACTGGGGGCTTGGGGGGATTCGGGGGGTGCATGGCTCGGCCACCCCCTCACCCCACACCTCATCCCACTCCTCTGCTAGGGGCTCAGCCGGGAGGCGGCCAAGAGGCTCCGCTTCGTCCCCGGCCTCGTCTACGTCGAGGGTGAGGGAGCCCCGCTGCCCATTCCCAGCCCATTCCCTGCTCCGCTGCCAGTTCCCAGCAGCACTGCCCGTTCCCTGCCCCATTCCCAGCCCCGCTGCCCATTCCCAGCCCATTCCCTGCTCCGCTGCCAGTTCCCAGCTGCACTGCCCGTTCCCTGCCCCATTCCCAGCCCTGCTGCCCATTCCCAGCCCATTCCCTGCCCCCCTGCCTGTTCCCTGTCCTGCTGCCAGTTCCCAGCTGCACTGCCCGTTCCCTGCCCCATTCCCAGCCCATGATCCATTCCCTACCCCGTTCCCTGCCCCATTCCCAGCCCTGCTGCCCATTCCCAGCCCCACTCCCTGCCCCATTACCCACTGCCAGCAGTGTCCCCTGCACTGTACCAGGGCCAAGGTGCTGCCACCCAGCCCAACAAGGCCATGGCACCCCGTGCTGTCCCCCTGGCCCCGGGAATGGGGCCTGGAATGTGACAGCAGCCCCAGCACTGCCCCCCTGCCTTCCAGAGGGAGCTGTGCGCAGGCAGAGCCCGGAGCAGCGGGAGCAGACCCTGGCCCAGATGGAGACCCTGCTGAAGGCCACTGGCTTCCCCTACCACCTGATCCACCTGGAGGAGGTACTGGGGTGACATGGGGACAGGTGCTGCAGCGAGGGGACACACCTGGACACCCCAACTTCCCCCCTGTATCCATCTCTGCCCCGCAGGCGCTGGAGCTGCCCCCATCCATCTTACAGCCGGGGCCGGAGCGCTCCGGCACGTCCGGCCCTTCCTACAAGGAGGCTGTGGACAGCTTCATCCAGCAGCAGTGGCAGGACAGGGCCAGTGGCACCTCTCTGCCTGGCCACAGCACCCAGGACACGGCAGCAGGACCCCTGCCCACCCCCCGCCTGCCGGACGCTGCCCAGACCCAGGAGCTGCTCCACGCTTTCGAGGCTACGACGACGGCGACGGCGCGGGAGGAGCTGCTGCAGATGCTGCGGTGAGGGGCTGACCCTGCCCGGTGCCAGCTCTGGCTGGGCATGGTGGCTCTGAGCCGCTGTCACCTTGTCCCCAGGACCCACCTGATCGTGCAGACGGCGCGGGACAGGGGCTATGCCAAGGTGATGATGGGCGAGAGCCTCACACGTGTGGCTGTCAAGCTCCTCACCAACCTCTCCCTGGGCCGCGGCGCCTTCCTCGCTGTTGACACGGTGAGCTGGGGGGTGGTCAGCGGTCAGTGGCACCCGAGGGGTGACAGGGTGCCCTGGGGGGTGTGGCTGGGCGCTGGCACAGTCCCCTGCGCCCACAGGGCTTCACGGACCAGCGCCACGGCGACGTGATGGTGGTGAGACCCATGCGGGACTACACGGCCAAGGAGATCGCCTTCTACAACCACTTCTTCGGCGTGCCCACCGTCATCGTGCCACCCCTCTTCACCAAGGTAAGGGGGGGGTCCTGTGGTGGGGAGCCCAAGCTCTGTGTCCCCCCTGGCAGGGACAGGAGCCCCCCAACCTCCCTGTTGGTTCCCACAGCGCCGGGAGAAGCCCAGCATCCACCAGCTGGTCGAGCGCTTCCTGCTGGGGCTGCAGGAGGAGTTCCCCTCCACCATCAGCACTGTGTACCGGTACGGGGGGTCCGTGTGGGGGTACTGGGGCTGTGGGGAGGATTGGGGTGCAGCCACACCCCTGTTTTGGCTGCAGGACAGGGGAGAAGCTGAGCCCGGAGCCGGCCAAGGCCAGCAGTGAGTCCCAGCGCTGCCTCCTCTGCCTCTGCGGCCTGGACACGGACGGGGGTGAGTGGGGAGGACAGTGTGGGGCTCGGGGGATTTGGGGGAGCAGCTGTGCACCCCCTCAGTGACCCCCTGGCTCTTGCAGAGGAGCAGTTGGCTCTGCAGCCCACGCTGATCGTGGAGACGCCGGGAACAGGGTGAGCACGTGGGCAGGGGGCACTCCAGGATTCCACACCCACAGTGGCACCACTGAGTGTCCCCATCCTTGTCCCCAGGACTGAGGGCAAAGCTGCCTACATCCCCCTGCTGTGCTACAGCTGCCGCCTCACCTTCAAGGAGCTGGTGAGGTTTTGGGGTGCAGGAGGGCAGCTCTGGGGTTAGATTGGGGGTCCCCAGGCTCACGGCCCCGCTCTTGCAGGGTCCCCTCGCCACCCTGCCGCCCTACGTGCGTGCCGAGGGCCAGCGCAGGATCCGCAGGTACCCGGGGTGGGGGTCCCCTCCCCCCTGCCCAGCCCCCCAGGCCGTGTCCATCCCCAGTGTCCATCCCTTGCAGAGCCGAGATGGAGCAGAACCAGGAGAACCAGGAGTCCGGCAAGAGCTGAAGGGGTCGGGGACAGCAGGGGACACACCCTGATCCTGCTGTGGCACTGCTGGGGCAGGTGCCACCCCTCAGGGACAGCCCAGAGGTTGGTGAGGACTCCTGACAGCCAGGCAGCTGCTTTTATACCCCATTTCTGTCACAGCCGAGAGCAGGGAGAGCCCCCACCCTCCATTTTTTGGGGGCTGGGGTGCAGGGCCCTGGTCCCCCCCTGCTTCCTGCCTCAGCTGCCTGTCAGCCCTGGAGGCCTCAAGTTTGTTTTATTCGGTATCTGTATAAATAAACCATTTGAATTAATAAAAAAAAAAAAAAACAAACTCAAAGTCACAAGTGTCTAAAGTCCAACTAGGGCTGCCAGACCCCCCCAAACGTGGGGGGTCACAACCCAGGACCCCCATCCTGGAGCTGGGGGTGGGGGAGAGGGAGTGCTATTGCTTTTGAGTTCAACCTGGTTCTGGAGCAGGGCTGGGGCCAGCAGGGAGCGGGGACAGGCTGGCTCCTGACCCTCCCCATCCCCACCTGGCAGCCAGGAGTGCCCAGTGGGTGGGGGGACCACCTCCTGTCCCCCTCCCCGGCAAGGCACAACGTGGTTCTGGGCAGGTCGGACGGCTTCAAAGCAACGTAAAAAAAAACATCCAGAAAAACATCCTCCCTCCGAGGGAGCGCCCAGAACCCCACACCCCACTGCCTCCCGGGGTGGGACGTGGCCCCAGCCAGGGGGGCTGCTTAAGGCATTGGCGGTGATGTCCCTGTCAGGGGGGGCTGCAGCCCCTTCCCCTTATTCCTTCTCCCGCGTCCACTTGATCATGGTCTCGGGCGAGCGGTAGAGGAAGATGAGCTTGGCGTAGAGCTCCTCCTCCAGCTCCAGCTCGCCCGTCTCCCGCACCAGGAAGATGTCGTGGCACAGCTTCAGGATCCGATCCACGCAGGGCAGCTCCTCGAACATGATGGAGTGGGAGATCTCGCTGAAGAAGCCTCGCACGAACTTGCCGATCACCAGCACGATGGACACGTAGAGCCCCATGATCCTGCCAAGGGGAGGGGGGCACATCCTGGATCCCTGGATCCCTCAATTCCCTCCGGAGCCACCCTCACCCCGGCAGCCTCCACGTACCCATAGCCAGCCAGGAAGCCCAGGCTGGGGGGGCTGATTTTGTCGTTGAAGATGATCAGGGGGAGGATGTTGTCCTCGCCGGGTGGGGCATCCTTCACGCTCAGCACCCACCACTCCACGAAGTTGTCATCTTGGCCAGAGCCCCTGCTCTCCCGTTTCAGCTGCACCTCCACGTCCAGGTAGCTGTCCTTGTGATCTGGAGAGGGTGGCACCGTCAGGGCACGGCACAGTGGCCACTGTGCTCTCAAGGATGAATTTTTGGGGAGGGAGGGTGACACAGCGGGTGGCACCATCAGGCCACTGGTGCGCTCCCAGCGCTGGTATTTTAGGGAAGGACACACTGGGACTCATGTCCTCCCTGTCTCCAGAGAGGTGGCACCCAGAGGTGGCTGATTTTTTGGGGAGGAGGGGAAACATGTTGGGACCTACGTGGCAGCAGCTGCTCGACGGGTTCAGCTTCGAGGCCGCTGGGCGCCCGGATGTATTTGGGGAAGAGGTGGGGCAATTCCCTGCAAGAAAGGAGGGTGACAGGGGGGGTTACACCAGCCCACTGAGCACAGGGGTCCGGCCACCCCCCAGGGGACACTCACACGGGCTCGTCCCTGGTGCCAGCCAGCAGCTGGGCCAGCTGCAGGCGCTGGGGCGCGCCGGGCTCCAGGTCCCTGGTGTGTTTGCCGTAGGCGTTCTCCACCGTGCCCCCCTTGCTCAGGTCCCTGCAGGCGGGAGAGGCTCGGTGTGGGCAGGGGAGGGGTGCAGGAAGGGCCAGCCCCGCCCTGGCCGTGCCGGAGGTACCTCTGGAAGATCCATGTGAAGTGCAGGGTGATGTCAGAGGAGCCATTCTGCAGCTCCTGCTTCATCTGCTCGCGGCTCGGGGGGCTGATGCTCCACAGGGAGCCCGAGCTGCCCTCGACGCGGGCGGTCACAATGTCCTCCTCGCCGTAGAGGGTGATGAACTGCATGGCCAGCTGCCACCAGGAGCAGGGACAGAGCTCAGTCCCTGCCCTGGAGGCTCTGCCACCCCCTGCCCCAGGCAGCCAGCAGGGAATTTTTGGGGTAGGGGATTTACCGGCTGCGTCTCGAACTCTTTGGTGAGTTCCTCATAGTCCTGGGAGGTGAAGGGCTGGATGGATTGCTGCTGGGAGCTCGTGCTGAACAGAGGCTGGGGGACAGGGGGACATCAGCCGGGCAGGGCACTCTGGTGTCCCAGCTGGGCACCCCAACACCCACCCCCCATCCTCACCTCGTAGCCCCCCAGCTTGAGGGCGACGGTGACATCGATGGGGTGGTTGACGATGCCCACCACGGAGCGCACCAGGGACATGAAGAGCAGCGGGAACCAGATGATGCCCACGAGGAAGAGGATGATGAGGCCGCCCATGCCATAC
This sequence comes from Vireo altiloquus, assembly GCA_013396875.1. Taxonomy (NCBI): domain Eukaryota; kingdom Metazoa; phylum Chordata; class Aves; order Passeriformes; family Vireonidae; genus Vireo; species Vireo altiloquus. The sequence goes on from VZRF01000081.1 coordinate 216,917, forward strand.
TTCACCACCTTCTTCTTCTTCTGCCCCTTGGGCTGGGGGTATTTCTGGGGCAGGGGGAGACAGCAGACGGTGTAGGGTGGGGCTCAGGGGGACACCAGGAAACGAGGGGTTTAGCAGGGGACCCTTCCTGCCACAGGGGCTGTACCTTCTCCGTCTCCCGGCTGCACTTGATGATGAAGATGTTGGCGTAGATGTCCTCCACACACATCCAGTTGGAGAGGGACAGCGTGGTGTCTGTCCACACCCAGTCCATGACGGCTCGCAGCTCCACCAGGAAGGGCACGAGGCGGAACCTGGGGGGATGCGGGGTCAGGGTGGTGGCACGGCACCCTTGGGGCACCCCAGGGTCCCTGTGGCCCCACACCGTACCCCTGGAAGAGGAACAGGTTGAGGTGGTTGTATTTCTTGGTGAGGAAGTTGCCCAGGATGCGGGTGGGGTAGCCACAGCGGATCTGGTAGGCTGACAGTCCGAAGTAGATGCACTTCACAAAGTACCACAGCTGGGCCACCGTGTTGAGGTTGAACAACCTGCGGGAGGGACACATCCCCCTTCAGCCACCAGCCTGTGCCACCACGTGGGCAAGGGGACACGAAGGAGCCACACAAGGACCACGCCGCGCCGTGGCAGGGAATCCTTTGGGATGCACCTTTGGGTGACGGCCGGCAGGATGAAGAACATCCAGATGTGGATGCCGAAGACCCCGATGATCTGGAAGATGAGCTTGCCCAGCACGGTCTTGCGGAGGTAGAGCGCGCGGTCGATGACCATGGTGGAGAACTGGAAGAGCACCATGACCAGGAACGCCTGTGGCACTTGGTTCTCCGACAGTGAGGAGGTGATGTCGGTGGCCGCCGTGTATTTCTGGGGTGCAGGAGAGGTCAGGATATGGACCAGCCTCACCCCGTGGTGGGGGCAGGACGGTCAGGGCCCTGTGCGACTCCCTGCTCACCCCAAAGGCCCAGAAGCCGAAGATGATGATGATGAAGTCGACCACGTCGGCCATGAACATGTAGGCGTAGAAGTCAGTGGCCGCGTGGTTCTGCGTGTTCAGGATGTCCTGGAAGAACTCACGCACAGGCCGGTACATGTTCCATGTCCTGCGAGGACAGGGGACACAGAGGACACGGGACAGGTGACTGGGACTGCACCCCACAGCCCCCACCCCAACCAGAACCACCACGACTCACGTGGTGATGAAGAAGTTCTTGACTCGCACACCAAACGCCCTCAGCTTCCTCTGAGCGTGGCTCTCTTCTTCTGCTGCTCCCTCCTCCTCCTCGACCCCTTGAAGTGAGGCACAGCATGGGAGACAGCCCAGGTCCTGCAGGGTCACATCCTGCCCGACCGCAGCACCCTGGGGGTGCCAGCCTTGCTCCTCACCGGGACGTGAGGGCTGGGAAGTCGTGCTCACCTTCATTTGGAACCTCCTCTGGTGTCTTCCTCCCCTTCCTCAAGCGGATCCCGCTCCCCTCTTCCTGCTCCACGGACTTGCCCTTTGGCTCTGGCTCTGGCTCCGGCTCCAGCTCCAGCTCCGTGGCTGCTCCCAGTGCTTCTGGCTGGGCTGGAGCCTCCTCAGCCACCACCAGCGGCACGCACACAGCTTTCTCCTCCTCCTCCTCCCCTTCCCTGCCGTCCGCCTGCTTCTCCTCTGTCTTCTTCTCGTGGTCCCACAGCCCATAGGACTGTGGAGGGATGCAGTCAGGGGTCCTGCTGCTCCCCCAGCCCCACACACCTCACTCCCCCACTCCACAGCCCCAACTCCCAACCAGCACTGGTGGGAAACCACGGCAGAGCCACCCAGAGCCCCCCAGGAGCAGCTGCAGCTCCCCCCAGACACCCACCCACAGCCTGGGGCTCACCAGCAGCAGGGAGCGATGGAAGAAGAGGGCCAGGAGCTGCAGGAGGTCATACTTGTTGTAGCGGCTGGTCTTCTCCAGGCCCATGATGCGTGGGGGGAAGAAGGGCTTGCCCTCATTGCGCAGCACAGTGATGTACCCGTTCCAGGGGAAGAACCCGAACTGGAAGAGGTATTTCACCACCACCATCACCTGTGGGGACGCTAGGGTCAGCGGGTGGCAGCGGGGGCAGCGGTGGCAGTGCCCCTTCACCGGCCACCCCCTGCCCACCTCGGTGAAGACGATGGCGACCATCCAGAAGCGCTTGCTGGGCCTGGGGATGGAAAGCATGGCCCAGAGGAAGATGAGGAGGGGCAGGAAGAGGGAGAGGATGGAGGCGGTGACCATGTGGTTGAGGATGATGATGAAGTAGCAGAGCAGCTCGGAGTGGGCGGTCACACAGCGGTACCCAGCCAGCAGCAGCTTCAGGAACCGGTTGTGGGATTGGTAGAATCGCTCTGACTCCTCCAGCTCGGAGACGCAGGTCCTCCTGCAGGATGCAGGGTTGGGATGAGCCCCTCTGCCACCCCCATCCTGCTGTCCCCACCCACGTCCCGCCGTCCCCACACCCACCTGCTCATGAGGAGCTCGCTGGCAGTCCGACGGCGCTGCCGTGGCACGGTCAGGAACTGCTGACCGTCAGCCACGTTCTCCTGGGAGCCCAGGTTGGCCACCAGCTCCTGGCTGCCGGCAGGGGTGGCTCTTGGGAACATGCTGGAGACGACACAGGGACAGGGGTGAGCCCCACGCCCTCCCACCCCACCCATGGCACTGCCAGCAGCCCCCTCGGGGGTATCTATGCACCTGCCTGGAAGCGCTGCTTTGGGAATCGGCAGCCAAGGAGCCAAGGCTTGGCTCCTGCGGGGACTCCTCCTCCGGTGGCGGCACGTAAAGCTCCTCTGGGAAGTCATGGTTTATCTCCTCTCCCTGTGGCAGGCAGGGTGTCAGTGCCACCGTGGGGTGCCACCCGCTCCGTGCCCCGGTGTCACCCCCGGGCTCACCCTGGCCAGCCGCTGCGCCAGGACGCATCTCTCGAGGAGCAGGATGCGGGACATGTCCGTGTGCTCCCGGGTGCAGGCGTCCAGCCACTGGGTCAGCCCGTCCACCAGGGCCTGGCACAGCAGCCACAGGAACCTCAGCGTGTTCAGCGCCCGCTGCAAGACGTTGCTGCGCTCTGCCAGGGCAAAGAGAGGGGTGGGGAGGTCACTCGGTGCCCACTCGGACCTCCCCAGCGTCCCCACCCCAAGCTGCAGTCCTGCCGCCCACCTACCAGAACTTTCCGTGTTCTCTTCCTCCCGGCCTTCATCCCTCTCGGCAGCCTCCACCTCTCCCCCTGCGCCATCCCCTGCAAGGGTCAGACCCCAGGGAAGGATGAACATCAGTTTTTGGGACTCTTCCATCCACCACCTGCCCTCTATCCCTCCCCATATCCACCTTAAAAACCAGGGTGGGCACCGAAGAAGCTGCACAGCTTGTGCCTAGCCCCATTGCAGCCACCAGAGAATCCCCACACACCTGGAGAGCCCTGCCAGGGCACACAGCGGGCACCAGGCAGGGCTGTGTCCCCTCCTGCCCCTCCCCAAGCCCTATTTTGGGGTGTCACACCCACCTGCAGCGCTCTCAGTGCTGGGTGTCTCTGCTTGCTCAGGCTGCACCTGCTGCCTCAGCACTGTCCTGGTGTTGGTCACCCAGGCCTGGTAGGCGAGCTGGAGGGGGACAGGGGCCATGAGCACCCTGGGGATGCTGACAGCCCCCACAGCTGCTCTGCAGTGCCCCAGCACTGCTCACCTGGAAGGCACTCATCCTCTCCGGCCGCGACTCCTCCTGCACCTCCTCCTCCTCCTCGCTGTCCGACTCGAAGAGGAAGTATTCCCCGGAATGCAGCACTGCCGGGGGGGTACAGGGTGTCACAGCACAGCCAGGGCCATGGCAGGGCTGTCACACCCCAGGCTGCCATGTCCCAGGGCCCTGCCTGGCACTGAGGACACCCACAGGGACATCAAAGCCAACAACTCTGCTGCCATGTCCCCAAAGAGGGGGAGTCCCTCTGCCAGTGTTCGCAGGTGATGCCTTAGGTTTTAACTTTAATATTTTTCCAGCCCTGCAGTGCCCAGTGTAACTCTGCAGTTCCCTGGAGCTCGTTCAGTGTTGTTCTCTCATGCTCACACTGACATAACAAAGCCTCTCCAGCTCGCTCTCCAAGGACTCCCAGACCATCCCAGACCCAACAACTGCAAACCTTCATCTTGGGGAGAGGGGGGCAAGCTTGGGCAAATTCCATCCTTGCCTGGCTTCTGCTTGGGCAATTGATGCTGATATCAAAGTGGGAAGAACTCGGGAGCTGTCATTGTCCATTTTGGGATGCACTGAGGCAGGAGCCTCTGGAGCCCAGAGTGTGACCTCTGAAGGCCTTTCAAACAAATCCCTCCTTTATTCCTGTCTAGTCTGTGTTTCTAGGGAGCCATTTAAGGCATCACAGGCGACTGACGTCAGTGACCCCAAACCCAGCCAGGCACCCCCAGCCCAACACCCTGTTAGTGGCAGAGAGCAGAGGAGTGGAGGGACGTGCTTGGACTCGACAGGGGTGTCACCTACAGCTCCCACGGGAGCAGAAGAGCCACGGTTAGTGCTTGGACTCGACAGGGGTGTCACCTACAGCTCCCACGGGAGCAGAAGAGCCACGGTTAGTGCTTGGACTCGACAGGGGACATGCAGGGTGCCACCCACAGCTCCCTAGAGCGGTGTTAGTGGTCCCGGCGGGGGGACCTCCCCGAGGGGCCCAGCCCCGTTACGGCCCCGTGCCAGGGCTGTACCTGCGGCGTGGTCTGACCATGGCCGCCACCAGCGCTCCCTCTGCCGGGATGGGTCCGCAGGGCCGCCGGGGGCTGTGGGACGGCATGGGGGGCTGAGAACTGCCACACTCGGGGCACCCACCCCGGCTGGGGGGCACTCGGGGTGGGGAGGGGTCCACCAGGATGGGCGTCAGTGGGTGGCAGCGGCACCCATGTGCCTGGAGAGGCGGTGGGGGACGCGGGAAGGACCCCGCAGCTCTCACCTGATCTGGCCCCGTCCTGCCCCAGGCTGGAGCTGCGGGGCAGCCTCTCCTGGCGGTACTTCTGCTGCTTGGCGCGGATCCGCTCCATCCTGCGGGCACAGCATGCTGCACAGCCCGCTTCCCCCAAACCCCCGGGGGCACCCCGCACACGGCAGTGCCTCAAGGTGCGGGGATGGGGGGTCCCAGTGTCCCCCAAAACCCACTCACTGCCGCTTCAGCTGGTCCAGCGACTTCCTCTCGGCTAGCTGGTGCGAGCGCAGGCTCTTCATGATGCTGGCCTTGTACAATGCCACACCCCTAGGGGACAGGGACAGCAGAGGGTCAGGGGCACCCCCCAGCACCCATGGGGACCCTCCAAGACCCCAATCCCACCTGGAAGGCTGCAGGGCAGAGGCCTGGAGGTCCCACATGACGTGCAAGTAGTAGGAGCTGAGGAAGATGCGGCGCTGGAGCAGGAGGAAGAAGAAGCAGATGCTGTCCCAGATGATGCCAGCCTCCTCCACGGGCAGCGTGCAGTCGTGGTCCTTGGTCATTGCCTTGGCTGGTGGGCAGAGGTGCGGAGAGGTCAGGCAGCAGCCCAAACCCACACCCCACGAGCCCCCCAGATCGCCCCCAGACCAGCAACTCACGGTTGTAGTATCCCTTGACGGTGCAGACGAGGCTGAAGAGCTGGATCACCCAGCAGAAGTTGCTCTGCATCTGCTGCACGAAGACGCAGGACAGGAGCTGCGGGCAGAGGGGGCACAGCGGCTCTGTCACCAGCCCGGGGGGACAGACACCGGGGGTGAGGAGCGGCGCAGGGACCCCGACGCACCGACAGCATGTTTTTGGAGATGATGACGGTGACGTTGTAGAGGATGAGGCAGTCCCAGAGCACGAGGCGGGGGCGGGCAGGCTTGCGCAGCGTGGCGGTGCCCGAGAGCAGCAGGTAGAAGCAGGCCAGCAGGTAGCCCAGGCCGAAGAGGCTGATGCGGTTGGCACCGGTGATGAAAACCACCACGAGCACGAACCAGAAGAGGTAGCGGAACACCACCACCTTCGCCATGTCCAGGTAGGACCTGTGGATGGGGCTGCTCAGAGCAGGGGCATGGAGCCCTCCCAGCACAGTCCCAGTCCCCCCACCAGCCCCTTCCTAGGGGACAAAGGGCTTTGTCCCCATCTGTGGGGTCCCAACGCCTGTGAGGGGTCCAACACCATCACCAGGGGTGTTCTGGACCACCTCTTCTCCTTCCAGAAGAGCCTGAGAGTGTTCCTGCTCCAGCCATCCTGTCCAAAGGGAGCCCTGGCCCAAAGCAGTCCCAATCTCAGCATAGAGGATCCCAGCCCAGCAGGTCCCACTGCCTGAAGATCCCATCTTACCCCTACCTCAAGGGGTCCCATCCCAGGATTTGCCATCCAAGGGTGGGATCTCAGCTTGTCCCCATCCCAGGAGAAGGGGGAAACCATCCTATCCATACCCCAAAGTTTAGGATCCCAAGGCTGGAATTCCACCCTGTCCACACTCCCAGGGGTCCCATCCCAGCTGACCACCCCCATTCCCTGTGCCCACAGGGGATGCCATTCCCAGGTCGGGGTGCTGTGCCAGGGGTACCCACTTGCAGTAGATGAAGTTGCGGGAGGGGTTGTGGTGGTCTCGCTCACGGTCCAGCTGGTCAGAGTTGTCCCCGGCCGCCTGCAGCCACGGCTCGGAGCGCTCGGCCTCGAACACTCGCCACTGCTGGGCCGCGCAGAGCAGCAGCACGAAGTCGTCTGCAGGAACACAGCTCAGCCCTGGGGCTCCCCGCAACCCCCAAACCCCTCCCCGAGGCCACTCCTGCCCAGGATAGGGAGCTGGAGCTCATTAATCACCTCCAAGCCCCTCCTTGGGTGTGGATCTCTCCAAGGCCTCTTTTTCTCCCAAAAGAGGATGGGAAAACAATTAAGTTTTGTTTTCTTTTCTTTTTGGGGGGGTTTTGCCATGACTCCTCCTCCAATGGGGTGTGTGTGATTTGAGCTCCCCCTCCAATGGGATGGGGCTCCTAAAGCTCTCCCACCCCTCCTGCCTGTGCTTCCCCCTCCTGGAGGCAGGATGGGACCCTGCTGATGGTTGGGGGCTGGAATAGGGTGACAGGGCTGGAGTAGGGGGGCCAGGGGGCTGCCTGTGTGCCCCCAGGAGCAGGGCACTGGAGGAGGGGCACCGGGCACCACATGGGCAGGGGGCTACTCACTGATGAGGTTGGTGGATTTGGGAGCCTCGAAGAAGTCGGGCAGGTAGAGCCACTTGACGAGCGCCGAGTTGAGGGGAATGGTGTGGCTCCAGCGCCAGGGGTAGTCTGGGGGGCAGGGGGGGCACACGATGGGTGCCAGCCCCCTCCTCCAGCCCCTTCCCAGGGCGGGGCAAGCAGCACCCCACAGAAAGGCCTCCCCGGTGCCCCTTACCCATGCAGAGGGCGGGAGGCATCCCCACGCACAGCAGGTACTGGTAGAGGAAGATGACGAGGAGGAAGAGGCAGAACTTGGGCCAGAGGCGGGCGATGGCCGCGCGCCGCCGCCGCGTCAGCATCACCACCAGCCAGCAGCCGTGCAGGATCACCACCAAGTTCATCCGCTGCCCGATCACGTCCACCATCACCAGGAAGCAGATCTGGGGGGTGCAGGGCTCAGCACTGGGGTGCTGCGAGCGCTGGGACCCCCCCCAAACAACGTCCACGCTCTCACCTCCAAGCCAAACTTGTAGTAGAAGTAGTTGATGAAGTATTTGGCGCAGCTGACGAGGCCAAGGTCGAGGTGCTCGATGGAGATGTCCTCGAAGATGGTCTCGGTGACAGGGGACACCAGCTGGTGCTGCTTGCGGTGGTACTGCTGGCGCCGGTACACCACGGCCTCGAACACCAGCAGCAGCAGCACCTGCAGGTGGTTCTGGGGGAGCAGGGGGGGCTCAGGAACACAATGTGAAGCCAAACCCCCCCCCCACAAGGTGATCCCCTCAAAGGGGGGGCTCAGGACCACGATGTGAAGCCAAGAACCCCCCCAGGTGATCCCCTCAAAGGGGGGGCTCAGGAACACAATGTGAAGCCAAAACCCCCCCCAGGTGATCCCCACAAAGGGCACCTCCCCAGGTTCTCAGAAGAGACGCTCAGGACCACGCTGTGATGTTAAGAACCCCCCCAGGTGGTCCCCAGAGTGCCCACCTGGATGTACCCCAGGTTGGGGAAGCCCTTGCGGATGCCGAACCAGTTGGCAGGGTCCACGGGGCCGCGGTACAGCGTGGAGTTGCCCAGCTCCTCTGGGGTCAGGTTGGTGTCGTTGGCTAGGGGCTGCAAAGGGGAGCACCAGGGGATGGGTCAGTGCCCCCCTGGACCCCCTCTCCAGCCAGGGAGCCCCCCAGACCCAGCCCCACCGGGCACACCTGGGTGCAGTTGCTGGAGTACTGGCTGGGGTCCACAATCTCCAGCTGGTAGAGCATCTTGCAGACGATGATGATGCAGGTCCAGACGGTGGAGAGGCATGAGGCCATGCGGCGGAAGCGGCAGTAGGGCATGGCCAAGGCCCACAGCAGCACCAGCAGGAAGTTCATCAGTGACACCTGGGGCAGAGGATGTGTCAGCACCTCGGGAGGGCCTGGCTGGGCGCCCCAACCCCGCACACCCCCAGGTACCTCCTCCAGGGCCACCCAGACCGTGTAGATAGCCACCATCTTGAGGACGTGCAGCTCCAGCAGGCGCCTCATGAAGACCTCCACACGTGTCACCATGTCCGAGAACCTCCGGCCCAGCACGATCAGGCGCTCCAGCACCAGCCCCCACTTGTTGGGGTCTGTGGGACACAGACCCTCATGGACACCCCTGCAGCCTCCCCGGCTCTGAGGACACCCCAATCCACTCCCACAACCTCCCCGCACCTGGGGAACAGCCCAATCCATCCCTGCAGCCTCCAGCCTCTTCCTGGCTCACAGGCATCCTGATCCATCCCTGTATCCTTCCACACTTGGAGGAGATCCCAATAAATCCCTGCATCGCCCCAGTACCACTCTGGCTTTCGGGACACCCCAATCCACCCCCTGTGCCGTCCCAGCCGCTTCCTGGCTCTGAGAACATCCCAGTCCATCCCCATCCCCTCCCAGACTTCAAGGACATCCTAATCCATACCCTGCAAATCTCTTCCAGGCTCAGAGGGTGCCCCGATCCATCTCCCACACTTGGACATCAACCCAAATCCATCTCCCCACCCTCCTAGGTGCCCTCCTGGCTCAGAGGATGCCCCATCCCAGCCCGTGCCCCATCCCTGCTGTGTACCCAGGGACTCTGTGTCAGACTCTCCGGGCTGGGAGCTCTCGGCAGCAGCCGCATCCCGCAGCAGGCGACTCCCACGCAGCTCCTCGGACCTGTGGGAAGGGGACTCAGAGCAGGGACAGGGGTCTCGGGGCACAGGGGGGGTCAGGACACCACCAGGAGCACTGGCTCCTACCTGGGGATGCGGGGGGCCGCGGAGGGGGGACGGACGTGCTCCAGGTCGGTGATGTGCATGAAGGGCTGGTGGAAGTAGTGGAGCTGCAGGATGCAGGCCAGGAGGAAGAAACCCGTGATGAGGATGCTGGAGAAGAGCTTGGAGACGCTGAACTGCTCCAGGCCCAGGTCCCTCAGCCTGGATGGGGACAGGAGGGTCAGCACGGGGTCTGGTCCATCCCACCCCGAATGAGCACCCAGCCCCAGCCCGCTCCATGCCTCAGTTTCCCCACGTGCAACCCAGCCCTTGGCCGTGCCCTGGTGCCACCCCACGGCGGTCAGGGGACACTCACTGGTCATCAGTGAGGCCTGTCAGGTTCCTCCAGTACATGGGGAAGTCCTCGAACTGGTAGGTGTAGTTGGCGATGAGCACCAGCATGGTGTAGGCCACCACCAGCCACCAGAAGCCCTTGAGCACCTTGCGCCACAGGCTGTAGTACACCTGAGGGGACAGGGACATCAGCGGGGCCACCCTGGGCATGGCACGGGTCCCTGGGGGTCCCCAGCCCCCCCACCTGGAACAGGATGAGGCAGAGGAGGAAGAGGAGCATGTAGACGATCTTGTAGACGACGAGGCGGCCGGTGAAGGTCACCACGATGAACATCCCGGCGCAGACGCAGATCCAGAACTTGGCGAAGAAGTTCTTCACCACCTCCCCCAGGCTCTTCAGCACATCCCGCACCTGGCTGGTGTCTGTGGGGCACGGAGGGGCTGCAGGAGCTGGGCAGGGGGCACTGGGGTCCACCCCACAGCTGTGGGGTGCTCAGGGTGGGTGACACCAGGAGCCCTCACCTGTATCCGAGACAGACACCTCCAGGAGCGGTGTGGTCGGGGTCCTCCTCATTAGCAATTCCTCCTTAACGAACTGCCGCAGTAGCATCCAGAAGGTGAGGGTGAACAGGAGCTGTGGGGGGCACAGGGGGTGAGCAGGGCACCAGCAGGGCCAGAGGTGGGGCAGCACCACGCTCACAGAAACACATGAAAGATTTTTCAAGCATTTCTGTCTGTAAGAGATTTTTATAGTGTCAGGGTTAGAGAGCTTGTAGATAATTCTTTCAGACAGAAAGATATAAACATTCTTTACTTGCTACTGATGTTTTGAAAAGATGTTTTGAAAAAGGTGTTGTTCTTTGGTTAACAAAAACTGTACTTTACATCTGTCTACACACAATTCTGCGGAGACGCTCACTGCATAGATCTCAAGAGACAGAGATCTCTCTTTACTTTTTGCTTTTATCTTTGCACGAATAATAAAAATAACCTGATGATGATTCTGAGAATAGAAACTCTTTCATGGCTCTGGTAGGGCCACATAATTGCAGCGACACTCACCTTCGCCCCCAGGGCCAGGCAGGGGTACCTGGGGTGCACCAGCCCCAGCGGCTGCAGCCTCATGAAGCTGATGCGGGTGGGCAGCTCGGGGGACAGGTCCATGGCCCAGACATACTGCAGGCTGCACAGGACGGTGGCATAGAGCACCAGGAAGGGCGAGCAGAGCATGGCGAAGTGCCGGCGGCTCCGCACCATCCAGATCAGGCACGACCACAGCAGCAGCACGAAGGTCATCCAGCTGTGGTAGGTGATGCTCCACACCTGGGGGTGGAGAGGATGAGGGCTCGGACCAGGAGGTGCCCCCCGCGTGGCCGTGTCCCCTCTCCCCGTGGCCGTGTCCCCTCCCAGCTCCTTACCATCATGGCGATGAGGGCAGACACGTAGCTCTGCTTCATGAGGGCATGGCCCAGGGTGCGCAGGGGCAGCCACTCCGCCCGACGCCTCCTGCCTGGCATGGGGAGGGGACGTGTGAGGGACCCCCGGGCTGCAGGCAGGGTTTGGGGAGGGGGTGTGTGAGGGACCCCCACGGTTTGGGGAGGGGCTGGGGTCAAGCTTACGTGCTCTCAAGACGTGGACGGTGTAGTTCTCGGTGCTGCTGCATGGCTTCTCAGCATTGGGGGACAGCATGGGCTGGGGGCAGAGAGGGCTCAGAGCCCACCCTGGCACCCCCATCCCGCAGCCATTCCCTGCACAGCCCCCCAGACCCACCTTGGTGTCCTCAAGCACGCGGTCGGCGTCCCTGGGCCAACTCTCCAGCTCCACCAGGTCCCTCGAGCGCGGCTGCGCCGATGCCGTGGTTCTCTGTGAGGGGCAGGAGCCAGCTCAGGGCACCCACTGCCACCATCGGGGAGCAGGAACACACCCAGCCCCCTGCCAAGGCACCCCACACTGCGGGCACCCCGCTGCCCTCTGCCTCCCCCTGCACCAGGGCTCTCACAGCCGGGCACCACTGTCACTGCTGTCACCTTCGGGGTCCTGCCCAGCCCTGCACCCCTCACCTTGGCACCAGGGCTCTCACAGCCGGGCACCACTGTCACTGCTGTCACCTTCGGGGTCCTGCCCAGCCCTGCACCCCTCACCTTGGCACCAGGGCTCTCACAGCCGGGCACCACTGTCACTGCTGTCACCTTCGGGGTCCTGCCCAGCCCTGCACCCCTCACCTTGGCACCAGGGCTCTCACAGCCGGGCACCACTGTCACTGCTGTCACCTCCGGGGTCCGGCCCAGCCCTGCAACTCTCACCTTGGCACCCAGCCAGCGCAGCTTCACCAGGGTGGTCATGGCATAGTAGAGCAGGAGCAGGACGCCAGGGTTGGCGTAGACGGGCCAGGGGTAGCTGGTGTTGAGCTCCAGGGTGTTGGGCTGGGAGCAGTTGTGGTACAGGATGATGTCCTTGAAGCCGAACACCCTGAGGGGACAGAGGAGGTGACATTAACCCCCCAGCCAGGACCACGAGCCAGGGTCCCATCCCAGCGCTGACACCGGAGGGATGCTCTGGCCACCGGGGTGGGACAGGGCAGCACCCAGTACCTCACACCAGGGCACAGCCCCCTCCCCATGGACTCACCGTGCCCAGATGGTGGGGGGTGGGAAGACCCCCTGGACAAAGGGGGTCTGGTAGGCATAGAGGCACAGGAGGTGGGCAGCGCTGTAGATGCTGACGAGGACGCAGAGGACGTTGAAGGCCTCGCAGCTGGCGGGGAGGTGACAGGCCCACCATGTGCACAGCCCCAGGAAGAGCAGGAAGTAGACGCTGGAGGAGGCGGAGGGCAGGGTGATCCCTGGGGAGCAGCGCCCCACGGGCAGTCAGTGCACGGCCTGGCAATGCCCCGGACCCAGCAGCATCCCCCCGGACCCAGCATCCCTCCTCAGAGCAACCATCCCTTCTCCTTGCACCGCATTTTCCACCTTGGACCAAGCATCTCTTCCCTCCTGGACTCTAAATCCATCCTCCTCAGACCAAGCTTCACTCCCGCTTGGAATGAGCATCCCCTCCCTCCCCAGAGCAAGCATCTCTTCCTCCACGGATCAAGCATTTGACCCTCAGAGTGAGCAGCTCTCCCCCTGGATTGAGTCTCCCCCGTGGATTGCACATTCTCCCCCTGCACACCAAGCATCTCCTCCTCTTGGACTGTTTTCCCCTCTGGACCAACCATCCCTCCCTCCACGCACTGAGCTCTCCCCCTCGGACCAACCATCACGACCACCCTGGATTGAGTTTTCCCACTTTGGACCCTCTCAGCATCACACTCCCAAGCCTCCCCCATGCCCCCCACACCCCGTGCCCACCTGCCAAGGCCAGCAGCAGGATGGCCAGGCCCTTGCCAGCTCCCCAGAGCAGCCAGTGAGCCTTGTCCCAGAGCCGGCTGCTCAGCCGTGCGTCCCTGTGGGCCACACACCGGGGCCGCCTCTCGTCCTTCTCTTCCCTCTGCCGGGGAGAACGCGGCTGGAGAGAGCTCCGTGACCCGATCCCGGGCAGCTCCCGGCCGTGCCTCAGTTTCCCCACTCTGGGGAGGGCAGGGGTGGCCGGCCAGGCAGGCACAGTGCCCGGCACCTGGCCGTGTTTATCTCATCAGCCGCCCGGAAAGCGCCTCCGAAGGGCGGCTGTTTTTCTTGGCGCCGGGATGCAGGTTCCCAGCACTGAGCTTTTTTCCAGGCTGCCTCCCCGGGCTCACGGCAAAGGCATCCGTGCTGGCTGCCGCTCTGGTTACAGCCCGGCACGGCAGCCTGGGGCGGCGGGGAGCCCCAAATCGGGGCTGGGGGTGCCACCGGGGCTGTGCCTGCCTGGTGACCCCAGTGCCACACGCACGCTGTCACAGTGACCTGCTGGCACGGCATGACAGGGCACCTGCGAGCTCGAGCTGGGGGCCAGCACCCCATAACTGCCCACCCCATAATGCCAGAGCAAACACGGGCACGCCTCCATGGCTGTGTCACCCCAGGCCGTGTGACAATGACCGAGCCCTCCACCCTGGCCATAACTGCCCCAAACTGGGTCCCCAGCTCCTGGGGATGTCCCCATTCCAAGCCCCCACGTCCCAGGATGTGCCCAGGGGATGGACAGGGACCAGCCACGGACAGGCTGGCAGGGACCCGGTGGGATGTGGATGGGGGGATGCCCCCAGGGCACCGGGGGTGGCTCTCACCCGCTCAGAGGTCTCCAGGGACTCAGGATTCCGTCTGGAGGTGGCAGGGCTGAGGCGGCGGCACAGGCACAAGGCCAGGGACGAGACCAGCAGGATGCCAACGTCGGGCGCCACGAGCCGCACCGAGTTGGGAATGTCACTCAAGTCCAGCCTGGGGGAGAGCAGGGCAGGGGACGGCTCAGGGGTGACCTCTGGCCACTGCCAGCCCCCAGCCCCACACGCCGGGGTGCCCTTACCTGGTGACCCCAATGTGCCGAGCAAGGACCTCCCAGGAGCTGCCTGTGGGGAGAATGAGGGCACTGAGTGGGGCAGAGCCCGTGTGGGCAGGCTCTGAGCACCCCCCCACCACGGGGGGGACATTCCCAACCATGGAAGTGCAGGATGGGCACCCAGCAGAGCCCCTGGCACGGAACATGAGCTGGCAGAGCCTTGGCACCATCCCAGCCCCAGCAGGACACCAGGACACCACCCACATGTCCCCAGCTCGAGGGTGCAGCCCTGGGGCAGCACAGGGAGTGCGACGGTGGGTGGGTGAGGGTGGGCACGGGCACCCCCTACTCACAGCTGGGCCCCAGCAGCTGGTCCAGGACGGGCAGCGTGTACAGGCATATCTGGAACACCAAGTGGGCGAGGAGGAAGAGGATGCTGGTGCCCAGCAGAGCTTTGAGGATGCGGCTGGTGTGACCTGCGAGACACGGGCAACCTGTCACCCATCAGCCAAGGACACTGCTGCCCCCAGCAGCAACCCTGCACCCTTGGGAAGAGCGCAGTGTGCCCAGAGATGCCAGGGCTCTNAGATGCCAGGGCTCTTCCCCAGGGACGGGATCCCATCAGGGCTTTGCCCACCTTGTTCACCCAGCACAGCCTGAGGGCACCCCAAGAGCAAAAGCCCGGGACCACCCTCCCTCCCTCCCCATGTCCCTGCAGCACCCAGCTGGCACTTCCCTGGCCCTGCAGGTTGGGGAGCACACGGGGATGCAGCTGGCATCCCCATCCCTGCTGGAACGTCCCCTGGGAGGGCTCCAGGGGTGCCCCCTACCCCAAACCCGTCAGCCCTTCCACCAGCTGCAGCCATGCCCCCATCCCAGGCGGCTCTCCGGGCCCTGTGCCCATTTTCCTGGCCAGGAGGTGGGGTGGGCAGCGAGCCCACCACAGCTGCGAGCCGGCCTGGGGGCGGCCCTGGGCCAGCAGCTTTCCCTCCACTTGTTTTTTCCTGTAAATCCACGTGAAGACTCTCAGCAGCGCCGGGATCCAGGACTGTGCAAGCCCATGAAATATTCAGAGGGGAAAGCTTTCAGCTGTGGCCGTGCCAGGCACTGGGGTGGGGTCAGAGCTGGGCACAGGGTGGCTATGGGGCAACCTGCCGTGGTGTGGGTGACCTCCTGGGGCCACTGCGACGGCCTGGGCAGGGCGGAGGGGCTGCTCGTGGTGTGCCCACACAGCCCTGAGGTCTGTGGTTAATACGGCTCCGAACTGGCCATGCTGGAGCAGGAGGGCTATTAATAGTCCTGCTGGGCTATAATTAACAGAGAGAGGCTGCACACGGAGCCACGCTGCCCGGGGTGAAACCACAGCGAAGGTGCCCGCGGGGAGGGGGTGGAAGCCCCCCGGCTGCCCACCCCGCCTGTCCCAGCCCTGCAGCCCCAGGTGAGCCCCTTACCTGCAGAGAAGTGTGAGCAGGGCCCCGGGAAGCAGGGCAGGAGCAGCAGGAAGAGCAGGTACACCAGGGAGAGCACGTTGTAGCGGAAAAGGCAGGCTGGGGGCAGAGGGACAGGGTTAGTGACACTGATGTGGCATGGGGAGGGCTCATGGCTGCACACTCCCCCCCCCAACCAGGGGGATACCCCCAAAAGAGAGGCACCCCGAAATGCCAGGTGGGGCTGGGGTCCTGGGGGGATGCCAGGTAGGACAAGAGGGTCAAGCCCCACCCCAGAAATGCCATCGGAAAGAGAGACATAGGCAGGAGCTCAGGCTGTGCCACTCCTGGTGACCCACGTGGGTGGCACAGAGCAGAGGGGACACCTGAGGTCCCAGACATGTGGGGTGACAGGAAAAGCCATGAGAAAAATCTGTGGAAAATCTGCTTTCCACATCATTCCCACAAAACCATGCTGAGGACTGCAGGGACCCCCATGGCCAGGCTGGGACCTCCCCCTCGTGACCCCCCTGGGGGTGGCACAGCACCTGTCCCCAGCCAGGTCAGCAGCCACCAGCTCAGCACCTTCCTCCTCATTTATTTTTAGACCTAAATTACACCTTGTGTGGAGGCAGGAAACTGTCGGAGGAGCCAGGCCGAGCCAGCGCCCTGCGGGGTGGGGACAGGGACAGGGATGGGGACAGGGACAGCACGGCAGGGACGTGGCAGGGCAGCTGCCGGCCCAGTTGGGGACACAGCGTTCCTGTCACGGCTTTCACAGTGACAGACACCAGCACATGCACCCAGAGGAGCTGGGAGCACCCACAGGGCAGCCCCAGGGCCACGGGGATGGGCAGCAGCACCCAGACACCTCTGGGTCAGTGCCCGGCTGGAGCTGGGGAGCTGAGCTGCGCCACTGTGCCCTGCTCCAGGCAGTGCCAGGACATCCCCCCATGCCCTCTGCTGCAGCCCAGGGGGGCACATCCCACCGGCATGGGGGGATCCCTCTGGGACAGCCCAGGGAGTCAGTGCTGGGCACCCCGGTTCTGCACGGGCAGGGCAGGGAGCTGCTCCCCACGCCACCCCATGCGGGAAGGGGGTGAGACAGGGGGGCTCAGAGGGCAGCCCTGACCCCGTGGGGCTGGAGGGGGGCGAGGGGGGCCCGGCTGGGCGCCAGGGACGTGCTCAGCACCGCAGCCCGGCACAGCCCTTCCTGTGTTTACGAGGTTTCAGTGGGACAACACATCCTGGGGTGAGGGACACGGCACAACCCCCGGGGACAGCGGGGCACCCTCGGAGGGCACGAGGGCAGCGCCCGGGACGCGTCCCACGCCCCACGCCGGGGCTAAAGCCCACTCCAGCCCCGCAGTGGGATCCCCCATGTGTCCCCAAGACTGTGAAGCACACCCCGAGGAGGGGTGGGGGGCATGGGGAGCCCACGGTGGGGGCAGCAGGAGCGTCACCAGCAGCCACCTCCCCGCGGTGACCCCAGGCCGCGTCACCTCCCCGCACGCCTGCCGAGGGTTCCTGGCTCTTTGGGCAAACCATGATCTCATGGAGCAAATATTCCCCGTCCCCGCCAGCGCCGAGAGGAGAGGAGCCTTCCCGGCACAGGGGCGAGACACTGCTGCGGCTTCCGTGGGAGCCANGCCACAGCCACCTCCTGGGCGCTGGTGGCACCGAGGGCACGTGGTGGCATCGTTGGAGGTCTGATGAGAACGGGGATTGCGGGGAGACCCACGGGCACGGCTGGCACCGGGGGGGCACCCATGTGCCAACCCCATTATTTGGTGCCACCAGCACCCCCGAGACCCTCTGGCTGGCAGCTCACCCTGCACCCCTCAGGCATCACCAGGAAAGCTCCCAGCAGAGCTCGATGGCTTCAACCACGACGGAAAAGGAGGGAAGGAAGGCAGTGACAGCCTGGTTTGGGAGCACCCTCGGAGCCCGGCCTGGTACCCCCCTGGCAGCAGCGAGGCGTGCCATGCCAGGCTGCGTGGGCGCTCCGGCCTGCACGGTCGGAGGGAACCGGTTCCCCACAGTGCTGACAGCAAAAAAGTGCAGGCACAGGGAGAAAAACCAGTTTGGCGTGTGGGAAGAGCAAACCCGCCCTCGGAGCGGCCGGCTGGGCGCGCGGGTGGGTGGGCGCAGCGCTGTGCCACCCACGGCCCCCTCCCCACGCAAGCAGTGCCCTGGCCCGCGACACCCCAGGGCATCTCTCTCTCTGAGCACTCAGCTTGTCCCTTAACTCAGGTATCCTAGAATGGCACCCTAAATTCCTGCTCGCCCAGCCCCGTGACCCCGGGAGCAGCCAGAGAGACTCCCACGCTGCCAGGAGTTCATCGCCACCACAGCTGGCACCAGCGGCACGGGAAATATTAACGACGTTAACGAGGGAGGAGGAAAATTGCAGCTCTGGGGAGCTGGGCGGGATGTGTGGGGTTCCTCCGTGCCCGCCTTAATTGGAATTTCGCTGTGGGAGGGAAATGGGGTCACTGGGCACCACCGTCGGGAGCTGGCATCAGGGTCTGTCCCAGTGCACTGGGCTGGGAGGAGCAGCTGTGGGATGGGGCTGGGGTCTAGTACAGGTCTCCCACAAACCAAGCACCGTTCCACACCCAGCCAGCTGCCAGGATGGATCCCTTCCCAACTGTGTGGGGAAAGGGGGCTCCCCAGAACCCCCCCGGAGCTGGGGGAGCCCCACATGCCAGGCCTGCACCATGGCTGCATCCCCAGCGCGCTCAGCACTGGCGCGGCTGCTGCTCCACAGGGACTGCGGCCACTCAGGGTTAATTAGCAGAGCTCTTTAATTCCCTGCCCTGCTCACTCACACGGCCCCGTTACCTGCTGCCAGAGCCAGGCAGCTCTGCCAAGCTGCCTCCAGCCCCAGCCGGGCCCCCAGGAACCCTGAGGGGGTCCCCAAGGTGTCCCTTTGCTCCCAGGACTCTGCACCCGCTGGCTGCAAAGCAGAGGCGCCGTATGAGCTCCAGGCACTGAGGCCTCATCCCAAAATCCCATCAGTCCCAACAAGTCCTTGGGCAAGTGGAGCTGGCCACCGGCACATTCCCAGCCCCGGCTCCTCTTTCCAGGAAAGAACAGCCCCACCGGTTCACCCACCATATCCTGTTTTTGTGGAAAGTTAATCCTGATCCCGCCAGCTCCCGACCCTGCTCCCTGGGAATGCCGCAGGAGATGCCCCAGGAGGGCTCTGGGCTGGGTGCCAGCGGGTGCCACAGCTGCCAGCCTGGGAAATCCCAGCACCAGCCAGGAGCTCGTGCCACAGCACGGGGAATGCAGGTGACAAGTGTCAGGGGACAGCCCTTTCCCTGGCACACAGCAGGATGGCACAGCCCTCCCTCCCAGAGCCGCAGGCTCAGCACTGGGACACACGAGGATGCACATTCCCAAATCCTCCAGTATTCCCAGCAGGGCCACGACTGTGGCTGCCATATGGCAGCGCCAAGCAGTGCCCAAACCCTGCTGTTCTCACCCAAAGGGGACCCCCTGCACTGCTGGAGAGCCCCACACGGTGCCCCCCACCTCAGTGCACAGTGGGCACTCGGTCCTGGGGACACGGGCACCCGGGCCCTGCACCTCCATCCCATCCCATCCCATCCCATCCCATCCCCCTGCGCCCGGGAGGAAGCAGCAGTTATTGCTCTTGGAGACAGTGGAGGCTTTTTTTTTTTTATAGTATGGTTTTTTTTTCCTCCTCTGTTTTATTTCCCTTGGTTTTATAAAAAGCACCTGACCACAGGAGGCAGCTGCTGCAGCCCACGCTGGCACCCGGCTGCACTCCGGCCCTGCAGCACCCCAGGGACCCCCCCAGCACCCTGGGGGCAGTGTCCCCACCTCAGGGGATTTTGGGGGACACCGCAGCCCCAGGGAAGGGGTGCCACCCTCGCCCATCACTCCTGCCCGAGCACCACGGGGCAGCGTGGCCACCACTGGTCCTGGGGGTGCCCAGTCAGTCCCCCCTCATGCGGGATGTGCTGTGCCCCCCACAGCAGCTCCAGCACCCCAAAATCCCAGCGGGACGGACGGAGCTGAGGTGGGAATGCAGCCCATGGCCGGGCTGGGACCCCCGCACGGGGTGTGTGCTGTGCCAGCCGTGGGGAGCCGGGGGGCTGCCGTGGGGAGCCGGGGGGCTGCCGTGGGGAGCGGGGGGGCTGCCGTGGGGAGCCCGGGGGGCTGCCCCGAGCCACGCTCGGCTGTGGGGCCCAGGTCCTGCGGATCCGCTCGCCCCGAGCTGGCCGGGAGCCGCGAGCAAACATCCTCCGGACGTTTGGGAAGAGCCAAATTGCCAGGGAAGGAAGGGCCGCAGGCCGCTCGTGCTCCGGGGCAATTCCTCCCACCCAGGTGCAGCGAGTGGGAAGAGCCGCAGCCCCCCCCCGTGCCTCAGTTTCCCCCGGGGGGCTCCTGCGAGACCCCTGGGCACTGCTGAGTCACCTCCTGTCGCCAATCAGCTGGAGCAGGACGGAGTCCCCGCCCAAGCGGGGCCCCAAATTCCAACGAGCCACCTCCGAGCTCCCCGGGGGGGAGTGGGGACAGCAATGCCACCAGCGTCCCCAGCTGGGGGGGGCCGGGGGTCCCCAGCGTGTCCCGTGCCGGAGCAGGAGAGCCAAGCGAGGCTGGCACGATTTGGGGCCAAATCGGCATTATTTGGAGCAGGAGGGCCCCAGGGGAGGCTGCGCCCGGAGGCCACGTGTCGCCCCGAGCACCCATGGGATGGCCCCGGCAGCTCCCGCGGCCCGGCCCGGCCCGGCCCGGCCCGGCCGTGCACCCCTGCCCGGGCAGCGCAGCCCCGCTCCCAGCCCCGCTCGTGGGCTGGGTTATAATTAACCTCCTCACATCCTGCGCGATGCTCTGAGTCACTGCCCCAGCAAACCAAAGCAAAAGCAGCTTTTTCAAGAGTCACCGACTTCCTCTGCCAGCGAGGCTGTGCCCGGTGCCAGCGGCACAGCCGGCACCCCGAAACCCAACCCTGCTCCCCAAAACACAGCCGGGAACGGAGCTGCTCGGCTGGATGCGCTTCCCTCGGCCGGGTGCGTGTCCCTCTCTCTTCTGGTGACACTATCCCTAAAGTCATTCCCGGGCTGCCCCGAAGCCGTGCCAGGCCCCCCAGCCCGGGCGGGGCGAGCCCGGTGTCGGTGGCGAGCAGCCCCAGCCCGTGCCCGGCACAAGGAGCCCCTTGAACAATCCTGTTTATAGAAAGGTTTTTCCTTTGCGTCTACGCAAACGCAGCGTCCCCGAAGAGACTCCGGAGCGGGCGGGCTTCAAAGAACCGATTCTTGTCCTGCGCGTCCCGGGACACGGGGATTTTCCAGGCCGGTGGCCAGCCGGTTGCCTCGGTGGGTGGCACATCTGCCATCAAAGGCCGACAGTGCTGGGAAGGGGCTGGTGGCAGGTCGGGGACCGCAGAGCCGCAGGGGCTGGGGTGGGCACTCCGCTTGCCGGGATCCACCCGGGCATGGGGACAGGAGAGGTGCCAGCTGCCCCCGGGCATCGCCCACCCGGCCCCCTCCGAGCCCCCCACACCTCGCAGCCACAGCGGAGCGAGCGTGGTGACACGGCTGCGACCAAACCGGGTCACCTGCACCCCAACCAGCCCCCGGGTGTCAGGGGACAGGGGGGGACACGCACAGATCCTCCCTTCCCGGAGAAAGCCGCAGGGATATCCGCAATTGGGTTCGGTCACGGGTGGAGAAGCGGCGGAATTCGGGGTGATCCCGGCACCGACCTCCTTTCCCGGAGCC
>VZRF01000092.1:0-13088 GCA_013396875.1 Vireo altiloquus
AAAAAATTAAAAAGAGGGATAATCTTATGATTTTCAGTAAGGCAATGCAATATAAAAGTATGATTTAGCGTGGCATTTGTGTGTGATCTAATACAACAGGAAGGAGTTAGAAGAAATTAGAAGAGTTAGTTAAAGCAGTTTCTTTCAATGACAAGACATGGGGTTTTAAAAGGAAACCATTACTTGGTTTCTCCTCCCACTTCATTAAAAAACGAAGCATCTCTCCAAAAACATGCCTATGAAAACCATAAAGAAACTCCTTTCAAATATATCCCAAAAAGAAATGCAAAAGGGCCAATCCAGTATGTTATTGAACACCAGTGACTGGCAAAAATGCAGTCAGTGAGTAATCTGTTCAGATGCTCCAAGGACAGGTGATCACTGAACAGAAGTGTTTCCTCTAGGGAAAATCAGTTAAATTTATTTCAGTTGTATTCGCAGCCCTTCCCAGCATAAACACTGGCACTTTGAGCATAGGTGCTGATGTCCTGCCAGCGCCAGAAGAACCCCAATTAACCACTACAAAACCAAACCCAATTAACCCCTCCTTGGCAAAGGGGACTGAATGCAAGCAGGGAGCTCCAGGTAAACATGTACCCTCGAAAGGATCCCTGGGAGCACACATTCAACCTCACAGGGATTCCTTCCTGTCACAGGCACAGTCTTGGAGCTCCTGCATTTCCCTTGGAAAGAGGGAATGTAGGAACCTGAGAGAGAGGGGTGCTGGACACGGCCTGTGGGGTGTGTCCTGGGAGATTTGTGGAGCCGTGTGGACGTTTGTGTGTTTGCGACCGTGGAGGTGTGATCAGAACTTCTCGGGATATCTTTCATGAGGTTGCTGAGAAATTTCCAGGTGTCCATTAACATTCTGTACCTATGATTGTGGTTTGTTGATTGTCTTGCTGATACAGATCCTGAATACATAGTTCACTGATTGCAAGTTAATTACGTGCTGTTGATAAATCAATAAACTGCTTCAATCCTCTTCTTGCTTTAACTACGTGAACTGAGGAGTTTTTCCCTGTGACAGGCATCACAGAATCGTTTTTTTCCTTGCAGGGATTTCTGTTGGCTTTTTTTCTTAGTAGTGGCAAAACCAAGTTTGTTTTTACACTGAACCAATTAAAACTCTGAAAAGAGCTAGAGGGCTGCCCAGTCCAGACTGATACTTTGGATATGGTTTATCAGTTTGGCCTCAAAACTCTGCAAAAACATCTTTACAGGTCTGGAATGATTTCAGAGCTCAGCCAGAATAAACCTAAACCTGTTCAAAATGCCAGCAAAAAAAGACCACATCTGCTTTGTTTACCAAATTAAAAAAAAAAAAAAAAAAAAAAAAAAAAAGATGGAAGCTTTCTATTGTGTGGACACCAATGTAAAGCAAAAATTTTAAAAAATGTCTGATCTGTCTCACACTCAAGAGAAAATCTAGAATGTTTTCTTTTTGGCCAGAACTAAACTAGATTAGACAACAAATAAAATTTCTGATGGGGCTTCCCCTGGGTCTGCTGCTGCTCTGTGTTTCCAGTAGTGACTGGGGTGGAGTGCACACTTATGTGTATGTGCACCATCTAACACTGATGTCTCATGTTCAACTTGTGTTCTGTTAAGTGGCCAAGATCCTTTACTACAGAGTGGGTCCTGATTCAGTAAGTTTTTTCCCCACTTTATGTACTGGAGAGCCAGACCAGAATTTTCTTGAGAAGTTAGAGGAATGGTCTTAAAAATAAGTTGAAAATAACGATGTACAACTTGCTAAGGCGTGTAAAGAGCAATATCATTTGTACAATATGAAATAGTTCTTTCATTTTCCTCAGTGCTGCATACTGTGCTCAGTCTCAGCAAGCACACTGTGCTTCATTTTCTGAACTGCATTTCAGAAAAAGCATGGACCAGTATCAAAAGAAGCTAAAGGAGACCAACAGGGAATTATCAGTGATCTAGAAAGCAAAACTGATGAGAAGAGTTTGAAACAATTGGAGTAGTTTAGTTTATATAAGAGAAGACTGAGAGCACACATAATAACGTAAAAAGTAGCTGTGGAGAGTGAAAGACTAGACTGTTCAGGTCCCCTGTGGTTACAGCAAGGGTAATGGGTTTAAGTTGGTTCAATAGACATTCAGCTTCAACTGCAAGGAAAGAAAATCTATGAGTCCTGTCACTAAGTTTAGGAAAGCTGTGTTTTAAAGAGTGCAGCTGTGAGGAACAGTTGAGGACAGCTAATCTTGTATTGGGGCTGCAGAATAGATGAGATGAGTTCTTTATCTTTTTTCAGTCCCAGGGTTTTTTTGATCACACAGTTCTTCTGGATCACATACAATTCAGAAGTAATGGAAACCTTCCTGTGGCTTTCAGTGTTTCCCTTGTCAGGACTGCATCTTCTGTTCCATCTGCAACAATGTGCCATAGCACTCTACGATAGTGTCAGAAAAAATCAGCCATGGACATCTAATTTCACATTCCTACCAAGGAATCCCTGATCAGATGGCCAGAGGAGCCTGTGGCCATTTATTTAGCTTTAAAGGCAATGGCTGTGGTTTGGCAAGGCAACTGCCCAGACCTGAACTGTGCCTGATGAAAGACTGCAAAAACCAGAAGATCAGATGTATGGGAAACTTTTTTTCCTTAAGATGTGCTAAAGCTTCTTCTATAGCCCAACAAGGAACTCGAGGAAATCATGTTTAAAAAGAGACAATTAAAAAATTTAATGGCACTACAGCCTCTTCTTGTGATTGTAAAAATTTCTTGTTGCAGAATAAGAGCATGTTGTGATATGTTGGAATGTCTTCTGGCTCAGTAAATCTGGGTCTGGGATGTCTACAACAGAGGAAGAAAGATGGAAAGTGAGGTGCACTGCTTTTACCAACAACAAAGAGACAGGCATCTTAATAAGGAATGGAAATAGTGCTGTAAAAGTAAAGAAAGTGACATCAGCTGGTCTTGCAGTGATTATTTGGTCAGAGCCTTAATAGTGTTAAGACATCAAATTAACACTAGTTTCAATCAGAGAAGTTGAAAATCTCTGGAGATAAGGCTTTAGATACCTTAAATAACCCTGAGAATATGAATCATTGTTCATCTTTTGCTACATTTCTCCCTATGTTTTTCTTATTTTCATACTCAGTCATGGGTCATGTCTTCTAACTTATTTTGAGATATTTAAAATAATACAGAATCAACTGAAGCTGGCAGTGACCTCTGGAGATCACTTAGTAAAAACCCCTCTGGTCAGAGCAGGGTTATCGAGACCAGGTTGCCCAGGGCTGTGCCCAGATAGATATTAAATATCTCCAAGCATGGAGACTCTACACCATCTCTGGGCAACCTGCTCCCATGTCTGACCACCTGGCACCCTGTCTCCAGACAGCCTGACCCTTGGCCAGGTGAGCACACTGCTGATGACATTCTCCCACATCACAGCAGCACTGATGGAGCCAAGGAATGCTGTGAGTCTTGCTTGCATTTAAAAGGCCATTGCTTGATTGACTGCCAGATGTCCAGGATACCAAGTGTCTGCAGCAGCCTTTCATGGCTTTGCTTTTGATCCTATGCTTGCTATCAGTGATTTGAATGAGTTGCAGTATGGGCACATTGTTGCTGACCTTTTTTACTGCCTTGATAAAGTTTGTCTCATAACGTGTTGTTGGACACGTCTCTGTTGGGGCCACACCACACCCACAGTGAACGAGAGGCTGAGGTGGACAAGAGGATGTGGCTGGGGGCTTCAGGTGAGGCTGCTCAAGGACATCAAGGCCTATAAAGTGCCAACAGGGTGTGTCAACAATCTTGTTTAATTCACAGTGGACAACATCCACTACTCTTCTCTCATCCTCCAAACCAATAATCTCATCCTAGGAAGCTATCAAGTCTTTCCACCAGGATTTCCCCTTCACAAATTCATGCTGACTGCTAAGAATGACCTTGTTAAATTTCATGTGTTCGACAGTGGTGTCCAGGATGATTTTTTCTACCACCTCCCCAGGAAGTGAGGTTGAGTTTGACCAGCCTGCAGTTCCCTGGTTACTTCTTGCCCTCCCGGAAGATCAAAATGTTTTCTTCTGGTTCCTAGGAATTCTCAGCACTTTCTTTTACATGTGCACATGCTTACATAAGGGTACTTTTGTAAAATTTTGTAGTTTTCAAGTGCTCTCATACATAACTGGTAGTTACTCCTAGAAAATAATATATTATTCCCATATATTACAGTACACAGTATTCCGCATGTACCACCAGAAAGAAATTTTCAACACAGTGTCATAGTCCTGACACATAGCTGAGATTCCCTCTTTCAAATGGAAGAGTGGTTTTGTTGCAGAAGGAAGATCCCTGATGGCACCATAAAATCCTCATCAGTCAGAATATACAACAGAATGCCAAAAGTAAAGGTTTTATTGACAGCACATGTGTTGTCATACTAAAAACAGGACAAGAAAATGACAAGACTGCTGCCTTCATCAAGGTTAACCCTGAAATAAAACCATTTTTTAATATTTTATTTTCAATTCATTTCTTGTGACACAGGATGATAAAAATGTTCATGCAAAAACCTTTTTAGTACCCAACAATTAATTACAACTATGTAGCAGCAAAAAATAATCATTCACAAATAATGAATAAACTCAGCAAGCCAATAAATCAAAATAATATGCCTCTACTAATCTCAACTTTTCTCTTATACTCTTTCTATAAGTGAGAGGAAAATTTGCATTTAACAACAAAATCACTAAATGTAATCTTCCTATTGCTGTAAAATCTGCATATCTGGATGGTCTTCTGTTCCTACTCCTGGCAAAAACAAGAAGATGAAGGTGCCAAAAGCTCATGGCCATTGTCTTAAAATGAAGAATAAATACAATTATTCTTTTAAATAAAGTTATTGATCTATTTTTAGTAATAAACAGTGATAGTAAGAATTGTCTTGTAACTAATATTCTGTTTCTCAAGTTGTGTTAAAAGCTTTGGCTAATAGACTCCTATAAAGACAAAATGCAGTTCATCAAACATTATCAGAATTCAGCACAAATATGTCTCTAAACTTTCATGAGATTTCGATAGGACCCATAAAAATTTCGGGTAGAATTATCTCACCATTGCTCTAATTATGTTCTGGCATTATCCTGGAACAGTTCACTGCTAAACTAGCAATATCCAGTTCTAACTATATACAGAATTTCTAAAACCTTCTAGAACATATTGATCATTTGTGTGCACAGCATAGGGAGAGAGATTCTGTGGATTGGAGTTTTTCTTTTTTTATTCCTTTCTAATAAATATTATGCATTGTTTTTCCACTAACAATGGGTTCCATTTACGGTTTTATGTATTTTCATGAAAACACAACCAGATGTTCTTTATGAAAGTGGACATTTTTCCAGGAACACTTTGGTTTAACTGAAATCTATTTCATATTATTAAATGTGGAAAACTTTCCAGCTAGTGCTAGTTTTCGAGATTTCTAAGAGATTGAAGGATACTTTGCAGAACTCTTCCTGAGAGCCGAAGTGGGAATAACAAAGTTGATCTTCTTGGCATTCTGTTGTAGGTATCATTAAGCATGAGAGTTTTTAAAAGTCTTCTGTTTCAAAATGCCCATTTACAGAACTCGGTATAAAACCCTGTCTCTCCTGTGAGAGCACAAAGCAGTTTAAAATGCAACCTGATTTAATATAATTGCCGTGTTCCAGTCCCTTACCTCTTCACTTAAGAAAACAACAATTTTAATGAGTTTGTTGTTTTTGCTTTTTAAATACACTTTTCAGATAAAGTGTAACAGCCTGCAATTTTTTCCTCCCTTGATAAAAATACAGTGAAAACTAACTCCTTCTCACACTCAAACTTATTAAAGAAGACACAGAAGAGACACCTGTCCTCTCAGGTGAGTCAGATAAAGCTCTGTCATGGGTAACAGAAAGAATAATTTGGGTTTCATGAAAACAAACAAGTCATTATCTTCCTTCCATTGTTTATTCAATACATCTCACTTCACTAAGACGACTAGATTTCTCAGATGTTGCATTCAAATATGTCACCCTCAATCTTCCATCTCTAGATCTCTGATGTTTTGTGAACAAGATATACCACCTCTGCTGTTCAGCTGCATGGCCCCCAATCAAACAGATAAAAAGTGTTTTTCCCCTTCACAAAGTATCAGTAGTAGTAGATGTAATAATACCAGTAGCAGCAAGAAGGGAGTTTCAGTGTAGCAGAAGTGTTGCTGGTGTCGGTAAATCACAGCTCCCCAAAGTCTGTCAGACACCCAACAGAACACATCACATTTTGTGAGGTCCAGAGAGGAATAAAAGCAGAAAATGCAGAAATGGTACATATTATTTGTACAGCTGCAGATTAAAGCATCAGCATATAATTATCTTAAAATTAGAAAAATATGCCATAGATTTAAAGTAGAAAGATGAAAAAAATACCGTGAAAATCCACAATTGAACAGGAATCACAGAGAAGGAAGTGGAATCCACACTTAGGTACAGAGTTTGAAAAATTTCTACTATTGACTTCTCTACAAGAAACAGAAATGGAACTATTTTTACATAGCAAATTTACATGGGAAATGAGTTACTCTACCTGAAATAGTTGACCAGGAATCCCATAGAAACATTACAAGGTGATACTATAAACTTTTAAGAATACATAACTTCTGATAAGTAATAAAGGTACGTCAAGGCTATTTTGGTTCGGACAAACATCCAGTTCTTGGAGAACGGAGAATTAATAGTGAAACATTCAGACAAGGCAGTGAAAAAGTATTCTATCACAAATGTATAGAATTTTGTGGCAGTATTGCATTGGGCAAGCATTGGTATAAGAGACTTGGGCAGAGGAGCTAGGCTAAACTTATAAGTTTTTGCAAGGTACTGAACATGAATTTAAGGTGAGCAAGCTTAATTATCCTAGAAAGAGCACAACAATCTGAAAGTGAACCAAAATGTCCTGGAACAGGTTTTTCTTGTGACAGACTGCTCTAAAAGCAACAGAAAATGGACCTAATATATCCTGGATAAAGTTCTAACATTAAAAGAAGAATGAAATACCACTGAGAGTAAGTCACTGTAAAGACACCAGCATGAGATTTGTAGTTAGAAATAAATGGAAAGAAGATTAACAGAGATAGAAGAGATATGTGCAGATTTACAAAAGAAGGTGTCAAGTTTTAAATGCAATGCAAACCCGAGAAAAGAAATTACGAACAGATTTACGTGTGAACCAGTGCATAAGATGTCTAGCATCCGTTTATACTCAATGGAAAGTATATAATTCAGACAGCGGTCAAAGACCAGGATGTCTCCTTCAAGGTAAGCTCAAGTTTCAATGTGTCCAACGAGTAGGGATGCACCTCCATGTATGCATCTCCTGCAATTCCAAGTGTTCTGTGAGAGGTCCTAGTTGGACCTGGCCATCCCTGCCCAGATGGGGACATCCAACATCATCTGTGCTGCTCTGAGGAACTTATCTGACCTTCAGCTGCCACTCCAGGAAGGCCAGGAGGGTCCTGCAGTCCTGTAGAATATTTAACTGCCTTAGGTAGCCCAGCTTAAAGTGCAACTAGAGACCACAGGTATTTTTTTGGTATGCTCTTAAATTAAGCCCCAAAGAGTCCTATAAGTATATACACGGAAATGCACAAATGCATGCTTCTCAGGTTGGAACTAGTTTTTACCCAGAAAGTTTAATTATGGGCAAACATAAGCTCACTCACAAAAGATTAAGGAAAGGGACGTCGCAGAAAAAAAATGTAAATCTATAATGTAGCATATGTGGCCAGAACCTAGAAACTACTAATCATATCTAAGAGGATGAACCAGATTCACTAGAGATGAATATAAAATACAGAACTGGCAGTCTTAAGTGCCAGGAGCTTTGTAGGAATTATGGACTCAAAATAGAAGAGACGCCATGCTGTCAGAAATGCAAGAAAATGGTAGATAAGAAAGATACAAAAGTGCTACTAGACTACTGGAAATCATTAATTTTCATAAAATGCATTGAAGAACAACTAATATGGGGCTTTTTTAGAGGAAGGGAAAAGACTTTGCTGTTTTATCATTTGTTTAATTAAAAATTAAATTTAAAAATGGCAAATAGGATCTGGCAGGAACAAAAGAAACTGTGGGGCATGAAAAATATAAGCATAAAACCAATTATTTGCGGCGCACTAGAATCTCATGACACATTATCACAGCAGTACTGTGCACACTGAGCACAGTCACACTGAATACAGACATGACAGAAAGCAACTGT
Organism: Vireo altiloquus; assembly: GCA_013396875.1. NCBI lineage: Eukaryota > Metazoa > Chordata > Aves > Passeriformes > Vireonidae > Vireo > Vireo altiloquus. Next base: position 8,254 of record VZRF01000092.1, read on the forward strand.
GATGGGAACGCTTGCAGTACTGAAGAAGGTGATAAAATTCTGAATTCACTTACGACAGTCTAAGTTAGAGATACATTAGTAGTTATGTTCCCACTGACATCTCAGGTAATGGGAAGAAATAACAATAATATATAGTTTTTATGTGGGATGATCCAAATGCCTTTGACTTAGCAGCTAAGCAATGAATATGTATTCAACTTTGAAGTCAATGACTTCATAGATACCTCACCTTCTAGATAATGTGTGTATTTCACAAGTAGTCCATGTATTTGGCTTATGACTTTTCACTGAACTAGATTATATTTTTTAGAAGATCACCAAATTTGCATTTACACGTTCTTTTCTGACTAGATCAAATAATTAATTACCACCATTGCTGAAAGAAAATAAAAAAGAAAAACAAATGAATCAATAGTTAGACAGAAATGTACAGTACCTGCAATAAAACCAGTAGATGAAAGTCTTTATTTTCAGTCAGGTAGACTTAGATGAAAATTTCCTCTAAAAGAAATACAGTATTTTCTCACACTAACACATGTAAAAATGCATTCGTCTCTTAAATTATCTGCTCTTTTTTTTGGTTTCGTTTGCTTTTGCTTTTTTTTTTTGTTGACTTTGTGTAGAGGTCTTATATATTCTTAAATTCAACAACTCTGAGGAACCTGAGCTTTTGACATAAATTGCACCTATAGATACTGAGGATTTTTCTACTGTTAAGGAGCCTAAATAAACATTCAGAATCCTAGATGTAATTTACCCTTGCTTGAACTGATTTTTTACATGTATACTTCAGATTGGAATCCATACTTGCATATTATTGTCTTATACAGATGAAGAATGAAATAAGAAGCTTATTTAGCCATTGCAAAAATGCATGTGAGGGAAAGTGCTGATTAGAGCAGCTAACATAAGGCTGAACCAGCAAACAAGTTAACCAGGTGAAGAATGGAGTACACACGCCCAGAAACAAAGTATTTTTGAGAGGACTGTGTCTGAAATTCTGGATCATTACTGGTTTTTTTTATTGAAATGCTAGAAAAAGATTTCTGGTAGTCCTCAAAAATGATACGTGTCTCTGCAGACACATTGAGAATAGCACAACCCACAGCTTGCTCCAGAACATACAATGAGCAAAAAAAGAAGCTAGAACTTGCTTTAGTTTAATGATGCATTGAAGGTAGTGGCAGGTGTGTTCAATTTTCAGTGATAGAATTCATCTTTAATCAAATTAATCTACCTTACACAGAGAGGTAAAGCCAGACTGACATAAATTTATGAGTTAAATTCAGATGACTATTCATGTGAGGTGAGAATTTATCAAAATGTTGTGTGTTCACCAGTTGCAAAACTTAATTTAATGTGCAAGCCTAAAAGTAGTTTGGGTTTTTTTGTTTATCCATAGCATAAAGAAACCTCCTGACATTATTTCAGTTGCTTTTGTTTACAACAGAACCAGTTTGTTCTAGATTAACAAGTAATTTAATCAGTGTCTCCAAGCTCTAAGTGACTTAAAGATTTTAAAATCAATATTTAATAAAGATAATGCTTGGCATGCCCCACAGAAAGTGGGTCCTGTCTGGTTTTTGTAATAACAACATGCTGCTCCTCTCCATCTCCAGTAGCTGCGTTCAGAAATGAACTCGTTTAACACTGAAACATTATGAACTACTCTCACCTGGTTTTGCAAAACTAATTCAAGTGCGAGAAGTGATTTTTCTTCCCTGAAGTGTAACCTTCCCTCTGCCCCACCTTTTCTTCTTGCAGAGAAGAAAATAGTTGTTTTCTCTGTGAAGAAGAAATGTGTTCTTTGAGGAGCTGAGGCGCCACACACACAGACACAGAGGGGGAGAGTGCACCTATTGTGCTGTTCAGACAATCCGACAAGTTACATTCTGCTTCCCCTATTCCACCTAACCTGGATTTTTTTTTCTTTCTTAACCTAAATCAAGCACTAGTACAGCTTCTGCTTTGTGTATACACCCAGCAGGATAAAGTGGAAATAGAGGAAAGAAGTTTTTAAAGTCTGGACTACAGCAGTATTCAAACCATGTACCAGAACTAGATATTTTCTTTTATTGTAAGGAAATACAAGGGAAAACATGCAAGAAAGCCATTTCCCCTCAAATTAAGTATGAAGTGCTCTACTTTTGAAGGGTAGTGTGAAGGGTGAGAAAAAAGACTATTTGGGGATAATTTTTAAGAATTTTGTCAAGAAACCAAAGTACTTTGATTTAATATAAAATTATTTTTAATTTTGTCTGAAGTACTACAGGTTAAAGGAGTACATTTCTGAACATTAAATTAATAACCCCCTTCAGAGGACTCACAGATTATCAATATAATTGTTATCTACAATAAACTACTATCTAGTCATTGGCCTTGTTCAGAATTCACTACTATTAAAACTGAACATAGTTCAAATTTTGCAGTTATTTGTTTCTTCATAAGCTGAGTTTTCCATCAAAAATAATTTCATAGGAAAATTTCTTCCCAGACCTGTTCAGGAATACAATACACAGATAGATTTTAAATTGGAGCAAAAGAACTTTTCTTTAGACAGAATCTTGAACTTAATATATACCCAAAACCACTTTCCACAGGGACTAATAATTCTTCACTACTGCCCTCATGTACATGTGATGCTGAGTCAGGCTTGGAACTTTATCACTTTTTAGGAGTTATAATCATATCTTCTGCTTTTTTCCTGAAAATGTATTCTTTACACATTTGTTTCTGCTACGTGATGAATGAAAGTATACTGGCTTTATCATCTATAAAATTCTTAAAATCTCTCCAGGTAATTGTAATCTGGTATATCACCATCCAGACATTGATAAAAGAAAGCAAACACCTCTGCAAAGCCTGCAAGATCAAGTATCTGTTGTGTCAAGGGGTGTTTTAATCTAAATAGTTTTCTGGATTCTTGTCACTTCTGTAATTTGGAGGCTAAAAGTCTGGTGATCCCATCACTGTTCATAGAGTTGTTGATGGTTGTATGTAAATTACTTATTTATTTCATCAACAGGCAGCCTTTTGAGGGCCTTTGCAAATTAGCAAAACCTCATCTTAGTTTACTGTGAATTCAAGGTCGTTTTCCTTCATTCTGTCCCTCTTCTTTCCCCCTTTTATTTTCCCTATCCCTCCCCTATCCCAAGGCAGCCTTACACACTGCATTATTTTTCCTGTGAATTGGTATGTTTTTGAATATTCAATATATTATCTCAAAGTAATTTTATCACTTTTTCCTTCCACATTTTAGTAATTTTCTCTCATTCGTTATATGTTTCATATAAATTTATTTAGGAGATGGAAGGAAAGGGACTTGCTTTCTAAGTTTTGGGGAAGAGTTATAACCTTTCTTCTAAGAATGAATGTATTTCACTTCATCGGGAATATAACATGATGCATAAAGGACAGATGGACCATGGAGTGGACAAGAGCATCTTCTCTGCTATGTTTAGTACAGAAGAAGCAGCAGAGGAACTGTCTCATTTATTTAAACCTCTGCTTTCATTTATCGCTGCTGTTATTGACAAAAGCTTCTTTTCTACTTTTCCAGTTAATGGAAACATCTGTCTTCAAAGATTCAGAGTATAAAACTTGAAGAGATTTGATAGTGCATGCTTCTGCATGGTGCAGGCCATTATAAGGACTGAAAATTACTGTTGTTTTGAGGTAGAGCATATGTCTTAGGAACACAGTCACTATTGCTTTTAAAATTTGTAGTGATGGAAGCTCTACAGCAGTCCTTGGTAAATTCTTCCCATGTTCAATTGTTTTGTTTGTTAAATATATAGACTTTATTTCTAATCTGAATTTGTGTTTGGTCTCCTAGGCACTGTAACTTGGTATATGTGTTCATTGTGTCCTGAGCCAGGACACCTTATCTCAGAGGCACAGTCTGGGCAGCACATTAAGTGTTTCCACTCTCTTCACAGTAAATATAAGGAATTTTGTGCTTCTGAAAGGAGAGACCAATGTCCTAAGTAAGTGACTCCCCAGGGCTAACTGAGCATGTGGACTTTCCAACCATCTTTTTGTAAAATGCTTCCAGATTTACAATGGTCATTCAGAATATGCTAAATATAGTCCTTAAGTCCATTTCTTCATAAAGGTGTTTGAGTATTCTCATTTTACATCTTTTCTGTCTGGGCAGACTGCACAGCAATGAGAATGCCTGTAAGTAGATGGTACACTTCTTTTCTCCTGTGGAAGTTGCTATACATTTTGGGTATAAATACAACAGTCAACGAAGAACCTTTTTATAGTGTCATTACTTATTGCATAGTGAGGCCAAAGAGAGCATCTGTCCCATCTTAGCTGAACTTCCAGTACAAAGAGGAATGTAATTATTTTTCTGAATCTAATAATAATTAATTATAATTATTAATAATTAATCTAATAATCTAATAATAATATATTCTTATTTTTCATATTAAAAATTAAATGAGAAGGGCAGAAAGTGGTAAATTCCAACACTAATTCATGACTTGGAATCTTGGCTGCTCTGAAATCTACCTTTAAACCTAAGTAATTATTCTATATTCATAGTTCATGTTCTTTCCAAGAGGTCATTGAGGAGTTCTACTTCACTCCCTCACAACTACTTTATCTAGTCACTAACCTTCAAAACAGAGAACGGTTAGCAAAAAAAAAGTTGTTCTTCATTACAGCAGGAACAACATAGGGTTTTTTTCATTTTTTTGTTCATGCCATTCTCTAAAACTACATGGAGGCATTTAACAATTACTCTGACAGGAAAAAAGCTTTTGCAAGCCCTCCCTAAAAAGAAAAAACCCACCAGTAAACAACAACAACAACAAAAAACACAAAAA
>VZRF01000092.1:13158-33916 GCA_013396875.1 Vireo altiloquus
CCCCAAAAAATAAAACCACCTTACTTGCAGTGCTTCTCTAGCAGTTTGGAAAAAATGTACATTTGTTTCCAGGGAAGATTATGCATTTATACACATTTAACAAGACAATGGTGTCTTAGGTTTTAACTTTTATATTTTCCCAACCCTGCAGTGCCCAGTGTAACTCTGCAGTTCCCTGGAGCTCGTTCAGTGCTGTTCTCTCATGCTCACACTGACATAACAAAGCCTCTCCAGCTCGCTCTCCAAGGACACCCAGACCCTCCTGGGCCCAACAACTGCAAACCNTGTGGAGGAAGAAATCATTGGTATTCAGAGATGTGAGGCTGATAAGAATGAAAGTCAGAGAAGAGACTACTTAATGGCTAATATAGTCCAGATTATTTCTATTTTGTCAACCTCAGAGAGATTTTAAGGTATCCAGTAAATTTTAGTTCTTGGATGTTTTTTCTGAAGTTGGATTATGTTTATTATTTTCAAACATTGCTTTCTCTGACAATTGTGACAACCTTGATTGGATGTTCTTTCTCTGCCTGGGAAAACTGGTAGCAATTAGCCTGGAATATTTCATATATGTTCAGGAGGTGAAAATACCTGTTGGAAAAGAAAAGATATGAAAAATTCATGCAGATAGAGCAAAAGAGAATGAACAAGTTACTATAAGATCATATTTGGTATTCCATTTCTGGTAAATAAACTGAATTCATAGTTAAAGCTGTTTACTTTTGAGTTAGTCTATAGCATATTAGTAAGAAAAACTAAAAAAAAACTGAGAACTTTTTCCTCCCTGACCATTTTGTTACAAATTCACAGTAAAGTCCTTTGTTCCCTAAAGGGGAATGTACAAAAGTTATCACATTCATCTTCCCATGCAACTACTTTCCTCATTAGTAGAAATTATTTGCTTTCACCCAAGGATTCTTTCTCTTTTCAGTCCGGCCATCTTTTCCTCCTTTCACCTTTCATCCTCAGAAAATTTCTAAATACCTTCCAAAATTTTACATCTTAAAACTTTTTAATAAAAAAGGACCATGAAAGAAGTGGAAGAATAGACTTTAAGCTCTTAGAATCTTTAGCTCCTCCTCTGCTTCCATATCTTATCTCTAGTTTTTGAGACAGATATTTCAGTTCTCAAATACTTATAAAAACCTTGTATAATCTTGTCATTAATCATGACTTCTGCAACCCTGCCTCCCTAGTCCTGAAGCTCCAGGACAGAGCTGTCCCAAAGTCAGCAAGACTGGAATTTGTTCCTAAGCCAACTAAGCTATTTGCTTGGTCACGTGTAATGATGAACCACTGACAATTAGAATATAAGTTTGGACCTGTCATGGCTTAGGAATGGTTTTCTCCAATTTAGTCATTCTACTGAAACCATACACTGCTCATTCAGCTCTCCCTTTTTCGCCTCACCCTGCAGCAGGCTGGAGAAGAGAATTGAAGGCACAAAATGCAAAGATCATGGGTTGAGATTAGAAAAATTTGCTGGAAACAGCAAGATGATCTTCAAGGGCCCCTGCCAAACTAAACCATTCCGTGATTCTGTGACTTTATAAGTCTAAAGAGAAGAGCACATTAGTTTTTACATCTCTTAATTCCTTCTTAGACTAAATAATGTTAGTATGGAATTGCCCACTGTGGATGATTTCTATTAGTTTTTCCATTTTAATTCCCTAGACAGGTCTATAACAGACCAGGACTTGCTTTGTGATTGTTAACTTTTAACTGCTTAACTGGTAACCTTCTTTTTGTCCCATTTATGAGATCACAAATAGGAGCAACACAGGTGAGCTGCAGAGTTAGGAGCAAGTTGAACAGAATGGAAATAACCCTGCAAAAAAGTAAACTCACCCAAGATAATAAACCAGGCTGAAAATTTTGTTTGAGTAATTTGTGCATATGATCACACTGGTAGAGCTATTTGTTTCTTAAAAGCTTTGCCTGAATTATATTATGTGGACATATTTCCTCTAGGTCAGCATTGGCTCAGGTATCTTTAAATCAAAATGTGTAGTGTAGCAATGCAGTAGACTCAACAGTTAAAAAGTGAATACAGATTTTTATCATAATGGAGTTACCAATATATTACTCAAAAGCTGAGACATTTTATCCCAAGTTCATTCCACATCAAACTCTTCTGGATGAAGTATAATCCCCAGAAAGTACCGGTTTGTAAAAGAAATGCTGACAGGCCCTTAGCTGTTGAAGCTCTACCAGCTTTGCTATTCTACAAGGTCCCTAACAGAATTTTTATTCTCTAATTCAATGAGAGGATTTTGCTTCCAAATCACTTTTAAAATCCTCCAACTGTGCTATTTCTTAGTTTCTGAGAGTTACATTGCTTTTCAATTAAGTTATTCCAATGTTCTTATATTTTTAATACTGGATTGTAGTTATATCTACACATTTCAAATATACTGGGATCTGCCCACATTTCTCATTTTGCCTTATAAGTACCCAAGTGTAGGAGTTTCGTGGCATATTTAAGGCTAGTGGTGACATAAGCTTTAAAGTTTCTGTTTTATTTTATCACTCTCTCCCCAAAAAGCTTAGTAGACCTTGTTGAGTTCTCTCAAGGGTGACAGCAGCAAATTAACTAAGATCTACCTTTTAGTATGAGGCAAGAGAGATAGAAGATTTGTGTCGCAGCATGTTGTTGACATCTTCCTATCATGGCTTCAAATGTATGTGTTAATTTTATACATTCCATCTCTTGTAAGAACTGTGATCATTTGAGATATAGTTGCCTGAGGAGAGGTATCTAATGCTCTTACTCAAGCATGATGAAGATTTCCAGTTGTCCCCCAAATTATGTTCAAGAAGAATACAATCTTACACCATAAATTCCAGACATGTGGATGCCTGGGATCTTCCAGGGCATCCTAAATGACACTATAGTCAATCCAAACTCAGTCCAAGCTGCCAACACCCCAGGGCTGCCTCTCACGAGTAGATTCACGTCTCTGTGGAGCAAGCCTGAAGCAAGCCTGAAGCAAGATCCAGAGCACAGGGCCACACATGCCGTAGAGCCCACTGATCACTAACATTCCAGCAGAACTATTTGGAAAAGTTCTCTGCAGTCAGTCTTCAGGCTGTCCACAGGGCAGACATATAGGCAGAAGGTAAGCAATATGTAGATCATGGAGTGCCTGCAGCCAATCTGCAGCAGAGCAGGAAAAACCCATTGACAAAATCCCAAAGCATTTTTGGGCAGATGGATTTCCAGCTTGATCACTGTCCTTCTGGCAATGTTTCCTTAAGAGAATGTTCTGATGACAATGTGCTTTGTAGAGGTAGGTTGCCACACTGAAGACTGGGAGCACACCACGGTCATTTAAATTTCAAATGAAGCTTGGTCTGCTCCTTTGTCTTGTGATATGAGGACAGTTGTGTCTCAGAGCATGATGGTCATTAGCAGTATATTTTAGGGGTGGATGCAGACTCGGATTTCAGGAGTCTAAGCAGTTTGAAGAGATTTTTGACATCATTCCTTTAGATTTAGCTACCCAATTTACACATAAATTTAATTTGAAGTATATAGGCGTTATTTTGGCTTGCAATTTATATCCTAAGCTAAAATTATGGGGAATATCTGGCAATGTAAGCAAAATATATGCCAGAGTTTAGAATCAAGGTTGTGTTCTTAAATTTAATTTTGGTGATTTAAAGCAAGATTTATCTCCTTTGTTTAAGGGAGGGAAGATTTACTCAGAGATTAAAATGCTTACTTTAAAATGTCTGTATGTAGATTTCTAGGGGAATGCTCAGGGTGAGATTCAGCTTCTTAAGTGCCCATTTTTATACACCACCATGGAACATATTATATGACCTCTAGTTGTCAAAACAGAATGTTGGGGTAGTTTTGTTACTCATGTGTCAGAGCTGCCAGCTCAGTGACTACTGGGCACCTCAACAAATAAATCATCTCTTACTTATCTTTTTGTCTAAGACAAATCTCTCTTCAGGCTTTACTGATTTCATGGTATGAAATCACACATGAGGATGTGGTGTGGTTCTTGGGGTTGACTTGTGCAGGGCTACAAGTGGTCCTCGATGGTCCTTGTGGGTCCCTTCCAAACTCAGGATACTCCATAATTCTGTGATTTACCAGAGTTCAAACTTCTAGTTCTTTTTAATGCTTAACTGTGGTGGACACTCTGATGTAGACATCTCAATGTCAGACAAAATCCCTGCTCCATGAGTTCACAGTGGCTTTAATATCAAATCTTCATATTGGGACCCAATGATCTAGATCCATATTTAAAGCAGAGAGGAATCATCATTTCTGGAAGGTAATTCATTAACTTAGTGTAGTGGATTGGTCTTGGTTGGATGCCAGGTGCCCACCAAGCTGCTCTATCCCTCCTCTCCTCATCAGGACAAGGTGGGGGAGAAAATAAGATGGAAAACTATTTTTAGGTCAAGATAAATGCAGCTTGATGAAGCATAAACAAAGGCACAGTGTGAAAGCAAAGGATAACAAAAGATTTATTCTTTCTCCTATCAGCAGGTAATGTCCAACCACTTCTTAGGAAACTGGGCTTCAGTGCATTTACTGGTTCCTCCAGAAGACAAACATCATAATAGCAAATGTCCTCCTTCCTCCTCCTTTTCTCTAATCCAACTGCTGAGCAGACATCATATGGTATGGAATATCCCTTCAGTCAGTTTGGGTCACCTGTCCTGGCTGTGTCCCCTTCTGAAACCTTGCCCACCTCCAACCTACCAGTGAGGGGGGACAGCCTTGATGCCATGCCTTGATATTATGCCAGGACTCCTCAGCAGTAGCCAAAACACTGGTGTATTATCAACACCTTTCTAGCTAGCAGTACAAGCCACAGCATTATGAAGGCTGCCATAGGGAAAATTAACTCCATCACAGCCAGACCCAAAATATTTAGCAGCTTATTTTAAGAGTGGAGTATCCCCACTGAATATTTCCTGAACAGAAGTCTTCAAAGTAGCTAAGGTTAAGGCAAGCTGTTTCCTACCCTGCCTTACTTCTAAATCAGCCCTTTTAAATTATGAGAAAAAGAAGTCTACAATGAATATGGCTCCAAATTTAATTTTATAATTAGAAAAGAGTCGCAATTCCCACAATCGTTGCCTCATTTCAGAGATATGACATTACAAACAGTCAGACTTTAGGAGCTTTGAAACATCCCCTAATCAAAGCAAATGATACATACAGCGTGATGTAATCATAGGGCTTATGCTGTCTTTGGGCTGCTGCCATAATCCTCTCAGTTTTTGAAGCTCAAATCCACACAGCAAGATGGCTGCACTAGTGGAAGACATTATATTATATAGTGTAATGTTGAGCATAACTGTCCAAAAAAAGTCTTAAGTTTTAGGCAATCCACCGAAGATAACTTTAGATAAAAATGCATGTGGGGAGAAGAAGAAAAGAGATATGTCCTTCACCTGGTTTCCTGTTTTTATCGTGTAAGTCTTAGTACCCTGACCTGTTTTCTGCCTTTTGCCTTGCAAACAGACACACAGATGGTCCCCATCATCTCCAGTGTGCTTTTATAGGACTTCCATAGGTGGATTGACAGTTCCTGTACATGCTACATTTCCTTGAACTCCCTGGATGATTCCAGACCTGAGCAATTCAGCTAATCTTTATCATGGGGAGATTTTATGGACTGTGTGGAGAGGGAGAAGTTACACCTGTAATTTCACCAGTGTCCTTTGTCTGATAGAAGCATTAGTCCGTAATAACTGTAAATTTTCTGATAGCGTTAGTGATCTTTTCCCTGAAGGTCTTACACAGCTGAGTATATTAAACACATTCTCACAAATACGGTAACTTTCTTCCTTCATCCATCTTGTCTTCTCTAGAGGGATTTTTTTTTCAGTGTGATATGTTGCTCACCTTGTTACCACTCATCTTGTCTGCTATTTCCTCTGTGGTTTCAGACATTTTATGCATGGCTGCTTACATCTTGTTTTCAGATTCTTTCTGCCTAGGCCTGGAATAATTTTTTTTCTATTCAATACTACACTCCATTTCCCTTATCTAAAAGTTTGAATTCATTTTTGCAGTATCTTCCTACTTTCCAACACTGCCTAGGCTTAAACATTGAGGGAACAGTACTAGGAGTGAGATGGAGAGGAAGAATTTAGTGAAGGTGAGAGAAGTGACACAGTCATGTTAAACAGTGTGTAGCAAGTTCATTTCTCCAGTACAGTTAATGATGCCTGGAGCAGTCTGCCTCAAAGCCCACTGAAATAATCTGCAGAGTACAGCTAACCCTTTTGAAATTTTGGACCCTTTGAGACCAGATTTCCAGAACTGAAGAAAACTTAAGTGTCATGAAGTGAATATTAAGATGATGACGAAGCGTAAACATCCTCACAAGGAGGACAGAGAGGACTTTAACAACTAACAATAGTCTCCCACTCTCAGGCCCTCACATTACAGGGGAATTTGAACCATCTGAACATCTGTGGGAAGAAAACACAGAACTGGGTAGATGGCTTTGGAGGCTCCTAGACCACACCAGTGACAGTTTCCTTACATGAATGCTTGAGGGCCAGTCAGGGATAATGCTTAACCTGAACCACTATTTACAAATGAGGACAACCATGGTGACAGTGGTCATGGACAGGAGCTTCAAACTGAGTTGAAACCAAGAGGAAGGTGGGAAGCTGGGAAGCAGCAGTAGGACTCTGGGCTTTGGAAGAGCCTGGTCTTCAGCCTGAGCAGGAAATTGTTATGCAGAATGCACTGGAAAGGCCCCATGAGTAGTGAAGTTACCAAGCAGAGCCAGAGTGGTTATTTAAGGATAAAAAATTCTGTTATGCAGAAGGACTGTGAATTTTACCAAGAGATTAAAATTTATATATTTTTTGTTTGTTTTTGGTGAACTGGTACACTCAAAGGAAGCATACAAGAGATTGAAAAAACTCAAGAAAAAATACACAGCAGAAGAGGGACCTAAAAGTCCACTCCAGTAGAAGAGTTGGATTAGTGTCCCCTCTCTTAGCCTTTTCTTCCACTGCAAGTCTATTAGAGAGCACTGTAAGTGGGATCAGGCAGATTAATGTTGAAAGGATGCCTCTGAGAAGAAGGCTGACAATCCAAGCAAGTGTGGTTAAGCTGGTAAACAGGGAAATTTTATCATGCCAGACAAGGGCGTACTCTTAGAATCATAATACCACTTTGGTTAGAAAAGACTGCTAACATCACTGAATACAACCATTAACCCAGCACTGCCAAGTCCACCACGCCTCCTCCTAAATTCTGCTATAACTTCTAGTCTATTACATATTTTAATTAATGAGATTCTGTCCACTGGCTTCAGTGGCTTTGGTTTCAGATCCCTGTATGTCCAAGGATTATACATGATAAGGCAGGAAATGTGCAATCAGTCAATGCAATTTTTTGAAATCTCATTCTCCCAGCGAGGTGCGTTTGCCCAGACAGGTTTTGATCTCTATTTCCAGATGTCCTACCTGCACCTTTTCAGTTAATTTTTTCTTCCACATTTTGTACAGTCCTGTCATAAAGCTCCTAGGAAGTCTGGAATTAAGGTGTGAGTAACAGCAAGAGTATCCATTATTCTATTACAAAGTTATTCTAACAGCCAATATTCTATTAGCAAAATGCTCTTTGATTCCTGCAAATTTCAAGGATTAATCAAGTTTTAGCTCATCACCTGCACCATTTGCCTTAAGCACTATGAAAATCTTCTGTGTAATCTACTGAACATAGAGCCAAGTTCGTTAAAAGGAATTTTTGTTTCTGATACTGCATAATCATATTTAGCAAATTTGAATCTGCAGGTCTGAGGTTTTCCACTGATGTGATTCACAAACAGATTGACCAGGACATACTTCTCTTCTATAATAATTACTGTCCTACCATAAAGACTATTCTGCATCAAAGGTTATTGCTTAAAAAATAAGACAGAAGAAAGCTGGAAATGTGTAATCCCTCGTTTTCATTAAGATAAATTGCATTTTAAAATTCTTCTAATGAAACAGCATTCATCAGTCCTCCTTCATCTATCTTTTTGGAGTGAGTTTCAGTGCACAGATAAGAAGATTAATGTCTCTGAACTTTCCACCACTTTCTGTGCCGTTATGGTCGTACCTCAGTGAGATGAATTAAATCAACAGGGTTACTACTGAGTCCAGAAACATTTTTACATGTTATGATATTTGTCCTTTCTGCCTTTCTATTAAAGGTCAGTAAAGACAAAATAAAGCTATTGTAAATCTAATTTGATCCCTAAATCCCATTTCAACAACTAAGGACTCTTAATCAAAATGAGTAAGCCAAAAATTTATTATTAAAACAATTTTTCCAAGTTCATATGTGGGTGTGATTATGCAAGTGTATAATGAATATATGCATCTAACAGATAAGTATTTTTTAAATGTTTAGCGACTTTGCATGTTGCTTATTTTGAATAGCAGACTTTTCAAGAGGTGTATCCTCAGCATCCTACCACAGAATCCACAATCAGCATCACTTGGGTTCTGACCACCTCATCATACACATTCTCTCTTTCCAGCTGTCTTCTTATGTGACCTCAGAATGCTGAGCTCCCAGGTTTTCTATTCAGACCAGAAAATGTCAGGATTACAGGTTTCAGCTGTTAAGAGCTGGAATACACTTTCTTATTCTGGCTAACTTCTCATTCCACATGTATTCGCACAGTGGTGAATAAAGCTGGTGAAACATGAAGGGCTATCCAAAGCTGGTAAAGGTAGAAGAATCTGGTAAAAGTACCTGCCAGAAGTAATATTGATGGAAAGAACTTGCAAAGAATATTAGGTTAAACTGATTTTCCATCATAGAGAGATTCTAATCAGAAACTGTGTGTCCTACAGTAAGATATCAGAAAATAAAATAAAAGTCATATGATTTGTCAAGAAAATATAAACCAATGTAATTACAGCTGTTCTTCATAGACAAGATGTTTATGAAAAAACACCTGTAGCAAATCTTTTTTCCAGATCAAGATGTTTTACAGGATTTGTCAAATAGTTTTAAGTAATATATATAGTTGAGAAAATCACAATCTGTATAGACAACCTGGAAAGGCCAAAATGCAGGGAACAAAACCTAATAGTGTGTGTAGAACAAAACCAGGGCAAAATCTTTCCCATCCCATGGTTCATACATGAAACTACTCCAAACGCTCTAAGCAATACTATGAGGGTCAATCAGTTTTCCTTTCAGGCAGTGAAAATTCTGTGATGAAAAAGTGATGTCATAGAAAGCAGATAATTAAAGTCAGAATCAAGCCCTTGGTTTTTAATATGTATATATATATATTTCATACCTATATATACATGTATATGTGTATATACACACAGACACATACATACAAATGAGTCTGGGCTCCAACACGATGCACCAAAACTATCAGTGACATATTACAGGATGACTTTTTATCTATGACTTCTATTACTGGAAACAGCAGTTTGACATGCCTATTATTTCAAGGAAGTATTCACATTTCACAAAATGCTGACACCTCCTTCTCAAACTTTTTTAGCAGCAGTTTTAATGCAATTGTTTTTGCCTGACAAACTAGTAATCATGATTAAAACTAGTAGTCATAATTATTTTCCTATTCATACAGCTAAATGAGTCAGGTTATAGTGTGAGTTGGTCTCGGGTGAGAGGGATAATTTTTACTACATCTTTAAGAATATCAAAATTTTATTTTTTAATAAATATATTAGTACATAAGTCCAAACTCGTGGCAATCTATTTGTTCATATTCTTATTGTGAATAGTTCAAGACAGACAGCAAAAAGTAATTGATTATCATTATAACTTATTTTTACTAGCAGAGCTGTTAATGGACCAAAACTTAACATAGCACATGCTGAAAAAATTCAGTGCCTTGTTCACAAATACATAGATTATATATATATATGTGTGTGTGTATATATGTATATTTGCTGTGTGGCATTAATGTCATTCCAGTAGGAGTATCTCAATAACTTCATCAAACTTGGTCATAAACATAGATATTACTAATTACATTTTGGATTATTTGCCTCATAGAGAAACAAGTCATAAAGAAAAACATTGTAAAAGTTGTAAGAATGGCACTACATTCCTGCTTGAGGCCTTCAGTCAGAAATAAGTATCTCCTTTGTAAAGTTTGATAAACCTAAACTAAAGAGATGACCCTACCCATAAAATTCCTTTTCTACATCGGAAACAATGAAGGACAGATAAATGAGTAGAAAGAAATGTTGTTTACCGTGATGTACAGCAGGTAAAAAAGGTTGTAGCAGCCAGAACTTTATTTTTTTTGGTAGATCTTTTGTTAGCCTGGCTAAAATATTTCTTAATGTGACAAGTTGTTTGTGGAGTTTCTCCAGCTTTAAAAGGCAATAAGAAGGAAAGCAATTAAGTGAAGAAAGTCTGGAGTTTGGTGTATAATACCTAGCCCAGATATTTTCTTTAAAGAAGCAACTGCTAAAGTTATACAGTAAGAGTCCCCAAATATTCAGAGACCTTGAGGAATCTTTCCTCCCCACCCTATAACCATGGCAGAAAAGACAAATATTTGGCTTAAATCACAGCAAATAAATATCAGTTTTCTGATATGAACGTATCAAAGGGTGAAGACAATTTTCTGGGCAGGCTCTTGGTTCTTGCACTCTGTAGGTCTTTCAAACAGGCAAGAGCCAGTCTGAGGACTTGAAGTCTGGGGATTGTTTGACAGAAGTGATAGATAGACTGAAAATACAAGAGACTTGGAAGAAAACACCACTGGCTCGTTTTTAATGTATCTGAGGATGGGGAGTTAGTGAATGGTTAGAGGGAAAGCTGTAGCATGACATCACCCATGTGGTTGGAAAATGGTT
Source organism: Vireo altiloquus (assembly GCA_013396875.1). Lineage (NCBI taxonomy): Eukaryota > Metazoa > Chordata > Aves > Passeriformes > Vireonidae > Vireo > Vireo altiloquus. The sequence continues at coordinate 24,001 of VZRF01000092.1, forward strand.
TTGTAGCAGAGCGAGCAGTAAGCAGTGTGAGATTTTACTTCCTAGGGTGAGGGAAAGGCTGCTCAAGGAGGTAACACAAATGAGTGATCCAACTGTACGAGGTTGTTATGTTTTGTTTTGGGATAGCCACATTAGCATAAAGATCAAACTTATTTCTGGGTATTGTCATTTGTGTTGTTTATTTCAAAAAATATTGAAACTCAGAGAAATTCTCTGCATGGACTAAGCAATAGGGCAGACTAAATGATCAGAATTATCCCTCCTAGAATTAAAATTAATAAATCCTGAAGCACATGAATATATATTCCATTTACAAAATGAGCCAAATATTCTCGTTTACAAGAAGAAAATGCAAATATGTGATGCATAGAGCTGTCTCGCATTTTGCAATATAAATGTATAGCATATACACCTGTACAATATAAGTGAAAAATAATGAAATACGCACATTTGTTGCCTAAATTTTAATTCATTCTGTCCCTGATTACTATATTTTACTAGCGAAACTTGTGAGATAAGGGCATGCACCTGTCTGACTAGAACAAAAGCTCATGAAGTTTACAAAAAGGAGTAGAAACACTCCATTCTTGAAAAATATCATTTGTGAGAGTATGAAGTTCTGCTGAACCAAGACATTTCTCTCAAATGTCTTGGATATGCACATGCTTCTTTGTTGGGGTTTTGCCATTTATTACTGGAAGTGGGATTCATCTCACTTTAATGTAATATCTCTAGTACAAACCTCTGTACACTCAATTAGTTCTGCAGACTGTCCTTGATGGGCACTGCTAGATTGTAATTCATACCCTCCTCCTTCATATAGCTAAAATAGGTCAAGACAAATTAATACCTAGAAAGGCCCATTTCTCTCTGTTGATTATAAAATGAGTCTGGCCAGGCTGGTTCAACACAGATGTCCACACTGCAGTCGTGGATATTCTCTTCAACGACTGAGTTGTTAAGGGAAGAAGAAAGTTCAAAGGATTTGCAGGATCTGACAAAGCTTTACTACAGTTTTCTGAGTATTAGCAATCTGCGAAGATAATGAGCTTTTATTTTACTTGCCACATTCGCTATTGTTATCTTTATAGACCTACTGGAATAATGAGCAGTGAAGAGAAAGTGTGTGGTAAGTGGATTCAGAATCTGCAAATAATATGCAAACTACCAAAAGCTTGCTAACAGAGATAAAAGAGCAGGATCTCAAACTATGTGGGAAAATTATAAAGCATCTTAATGAGCATTTTTGGTCTATGTGGATCGACCTATCAAAAGCAAATATAAAACAAGAAGAGTTAGAATGGAACATTAAAAACTAAGACAAAAGAGTACCATGAAATCTCTAAAAAGAAATCTTTGAATTCACTGAGGTGCTAGTTCTAACCATGATGTTTAAACATACATAAATCTAATATTTACAATAATTATATTATCTGGGTATGTTTGATATATCATGATCATAATATAAATATAACTTTAAAAATTAATCTTTAATAATGCCAAATAACTGCATTATGCAATAATATTTGAGGACCATACAGAGAAGATACACAGAAAGGCAAAATATATGCAAACAGGGAACACATAGAAGGACAAAGATAAAGTGTAAGTACTAAAACATTATCATAATAATCCCATCATAATATATAACACAGAATCACTAAGAAGACCCAGAAGGCTTGAAAAAGCATGGTAATAAACCACACCTGATTCACAATTGGTATCAGGTAGGAAAAATGTAAAAGGAAAAACAGAAGAGAAAAATAAAGATAAGAGCAACAAAAAGGAAACAAAAGGCAACAAAGAGGTTCGAATGTATAAAATAATCTGGAAAATAATTTACTACATTACACAGTACAATAATTAGTCATCTATTTGAAATAAGTTATATCATTATAGAATCATTGAAGTTGGAAAGGAAATGATCCTTAAGACCATCGAGTCCAGCAACTAACATAACACTACCAAATAAAACCTAAACCATGCCCCTAAGTGCCATATCTACACAAATTTTAAATTCCTCCAGGGATTGTGGCACAACAAATTCCTGGGGCAGCCTGTTCCAGTGTTTGACAAGCCCTCACAGGTAAGGAAGTTTTTCCTAAAATCCAGTCTGAACCTCCTCTGGCCCAGCTTAAAGGCCCTTCTTCTTGTCCTGTCACTAGTCACCTGGAAGGAGAGACCAACACCCATCTTGCTAAAACCTCTTTTCAAGCAGTTTTAGAGAGCAACATCTTCCCTTAAGCCTCCTTTTCTCAAGGTTAAACACCCCCAGCTCCCTCAGCTGCTCCTCATAAGGCCCTTCACCAGCTCCATTGCCCTTCACGGGACTCACTCCAACACCTCAATGTTTTTCCTGTTGTGAGGGCCAAAGCAGGACACTCAAGGTATGGCCTCACCAGCACAGGGGGATTGTCACTACTCTGGTCCTGCTGGTCACACTGTTTTTGATACAGGCCAGGATGCCACTGATCTTCTTGGCCACCTGGGCACACCTGGCTCATGTTCAGCCACTGTCCCCAGCACCCCCACGTCTTTTTCCATGGACCACTTTCCAGCCTGTGGCACTGCAGGGGTTGTTGTGACCCAAGAGCAGGACCCAGCACTTGGCCTGGTTGAACCTCGTAAAACTGGCCTCAGTCCATCAATCCAGCCTGTCCAGATCCCTCTGAAGAGCCTTCCCACACTCCAGCAGATCACCACTCTAGCCCAACTTAGTGCCATCTGCAAACTGCCTGCAGGTGCTCTTTATCTCCTCATCCAGATCTCTGATAATAGCATTAAACACAACTGACCCCAATACTGAGCTCAGCAGACCACAAACAACTTCCTCCTGGATTACAGGGGGCCTATTCTTCCTGTACTGATTTCAAGCCATGAGTTTTAATTTTTTTCCAATCTTCTCCCCCATTACACTTTATGGGAAGGAACAGTATCTTTGTGGTGTTTAGGAACTAATCAAGAATGTAGTCCTTAATAAGGAGCGTGACCACTTACAACTGGGGATACAAGGCATTACACAAAAGTGGAAGAAAGGGAAAATTTAAATCACTTTTAAACAGATAATCATAATGTAGAGTGATAAAAACACAACACTTGTGCATCCATTGTGAAAACTTTAAATTGAGAAAAAATAACCTAAGTAGTCAGCAGTTTCTATTTGTTGTTGGGAAGAGTAATCAATACATAACATTTGTCCTTAAAATGTCATCATAGATATAACTGGAAATACCTATTAGGACAATTATATATGACCCAATTGAGTCACAGAGTGCTCTCTTATCTCAGTGTTCTGCTTCAGGAATCTGTCAGGTTCCAAACTCCATTCGGCACTGAAATGCATAGAAAAAATAGATATATCACTCCACATATTTTAACTATCTCTGTTAATAGAAAAATCATAAAGCATGTATAAAAAAATCAAAATAACAGTGGTTAATATCAAATTCTCCAAGTAACCTACGTATCAGACCTAGTCCAACATATTAAAATTATTAGGTCATTGAAATGGTACAATATCATCGAGAAGACAGCAACCTTATTTCACTATCAGCCATAAAAGTGATTGAATGTTGTCAGTCTCAATTCTGAGCTATATTTATAGCATTTCCAGCAAAATGTCTGGCTGCATGAGGGTCAAATCACTGCCAAGTTTAAACCAATGCCAAATTAGGCAGCCTGCCCAAATTATAGGTCCTCATGTTATGCAGGTCCTGTGTTGTACGCAGAAAGACATTTTAGCTCATCGTAGAATTCTTCCTGGCTTGAAAATCTACGAATCTAAGGTAATACTTCATCTCTTCCCTGTCAGAATAGCATTTCAATAAAACATCCCAATACAAACATCCCAAGGTGACACAGATTGTTACATTTCAAATTCACATGACAAATTTAGGTGAAAACAACATGAGCTCTCAAGATTAAACGTTCAACTTCCAACCCATGAAATATATGCATGTGTGATCTTTTAGACAGCAAAGTTGTTTACCCAGGGGCTGTTTTAAGTATTTGAGGAACTATCCTGTCAGCACTGTTTTCAGAAAAATTCTATAAGAAATAAACATTCCCATGCATATTCCTATCACCAATCACTTCTTGCACTAAGGCAAGAATGCTCCTTGAGTCCTTATCCTGAAAAGTAAGGGGGGAAACAAGACGGAAACAGTATTCACCAATATGGTTGTTATGACAAGGGACGATTAATAAGATTACACTTTGGTTTTCACTGCCTTTTGTGTTTAAGGAGTGAGTTCTCTGGCTTAGGAATCTTTAGTTTTGAACAGCTGTCAAATATTAGATGTTTAGTGGTCACAGATTTTTTTGTTGACATCAGTGTTGATAGAGCCTCCTCAAGACTGACTGTGGCGCCAGAGAATGCCCTTTCTCAGCTATGGTGTCATAAATTGAGGTTTATTGGCTCTTCATAGATGTTGCATTCAAAGAGCTTCAGTTTCTCCTGTTCTTTCCATTTTAGGTGGCAGAGGTTTAAAAAGAAGCTCTTCATATAGAGAAGAATCAGTGTAAGTTCATACTTATGAGAAAATGGAGTTCTGTTGTGTCATCTCTGTGTAAAAGACAAAAATTTCCCAATAACTAGGAGCTTGGAAATTTCAGAAATAAAAACAGTAATTTACCTGGAAGTAGTAAGTACCTAGCCACAATATGATTTTAAAAAAACAGTAAGAGAAAAATTGAAATTAAATTATCCAGAACAAATTAGTCAATTTTTTTAGTCATTTTCCGAGAGGGATAGTTCCTGCTTTGCACCTACTTTAGATTTACTTTTTAATTTGAGTATTCGGTATGTCAGCTTTGTGTTTCAAAAAGTAAAGCTAGACCAAAATATTTTTTTTTTCTTCCTAAAAGTCAGAAATTGGATTGACAAGTTTTATGTGTGGACTTAACCACCTTATGATATAAAGTATGATATGTGTCAGAGTTCTTATTCTGATTTTGTGTAAAAAGATTATCGGAGTTTGTCTACCTACCACTTTTATGTATACAAAACAGGAACAACTCAAATGAACCAAAGTTATCCAGGATTTAATATGACAGTTAATTATATTAGAATTTGTGAGAATCAAAACAGGACATCCCCATCTCACTTACTGTAAGAAACCAAAGTGATGATACCGGCTAAACCAATTGTTTTTAAAAGTCTAAAATCCTAATTGCTCTATTTAGTATGGAGGTTAATTCCAAATATGGTTTATTTATTTTTTATTACTTTTTAATCTGATGAATAAGTTTTCATTTTTATAAAGGCTAATAGATGGTTGATCTAATTTAAAGCTTATAAATTATACAGTTAAATATAATGTAACTGCAGTATATAAGTCAAATAGACTGGTCATCTTCTTTGGAGGTTCAAAGGGTTGTTCAGTTCATCACTCTGTGGATGATTAATTTTTGATGGTTATCTGGTCAAAAGTTGTGAATTGTTTAGTACAAAGTTGTCATTTTCATCACCAGTCTTAATAGGCAGTAAAAAAAAAGCAGTCAAATTATTTACCAATAATTTAAAGGACAACAAAAATTATGACACTTTAATGAAAGCTGGATTTTTTTTTTTTTTTTTAACAGTAAAGGCTGCAGCTCCTATTAAAAGAAACAGATAAACAACAATAAAAACACACATTCTCACCCCGTCACCCCTCAAAGTGTTCATCAATTATTCAAAAAGGCAGGAGAGCCTGCACTATTTTCTTTTAAACATCACATTTTTAAGCTCTTTGGAGTGTTCTTGAGTATATAACCACTCACTATATTCAAGATTCTTGATCTTAGGGAGGAAAAAAGTAGAGTAAAAAGGGAAACATTTTTCTACAAAACACCTTATTCTGTTGACTTGCTAATGACGTTCCTTAGAAGTCAGGAGAATCACCTTTTGTATTTGAGGTAGATTGGTTTCAATAACCAACTCTAAACAAAATCCTTCTTGAAATGATGCCATTAGCTGCACATCAATAAGAACTGCATTCTTGCCCTTTCACCCATCAACCTGAAACAAATGATACTCTATGAACATATTAAATGTACAAATATGCGACTGTGTCATTCAAAAATGTGTCTTCCAAGATTGTTTTTGTTCAGATGAATGTAAGCAACTGGAACTGTATCAAAAAAATGAAGTTAAAACATTCCTTCTTACTAATATTTCCTCAGAGCCCTTGACCAGACAAAATTAAACTACAGCTTTGTCTTCATCAGTAATTCAAAATAAGACATGTTGCCATATCTGTTGATCTTATCTATTCTGTAAGAATATTTTGATAATTCTGCTGGTTTTGGACTGATTTCCTGTTTTGGTTTGGTTTGCTTGGGTTTTTTTCCATAAGATAATATCTTAAAATCTCAATAAGATCACAATGAAAAAATGCCACACTGGTACAGCAGGACAGTGTCATTCTTCATCTTTTTCTTGCAAAAATCTTATTCATTTAAAAGAAAAAAATACACACATACTTCTGGAGAGGTTGAATAGTACTACTAGCAGGTATCACTATTCCAAATTTGCAAAATTTCAGTTATAAAACTCGGTAGCTGGAACAGCCACAGAAGGGAATATTATGAAGGTTTTCTGCCCAATGCAGGGCTGTTGTAACTAGATGATCTTTGAGGTCCCTTCCAACCCTAATTATTCTGCAATTCTGCGATTCCATGGCTGCAGCCCTTCTGCAGTGATGAAAGCTTGTGCTTCTGGCTTTGGAATGGGATGCTAAGAAGTTGGGTACATGAAGGAGCAGTGCACTTGATATGACCAGTGGAGCAAGGCAAAAATCACTCCATACCACTAACAGTAACAGAGGGGGAAATTAATTCATCAACAGGCTTACAAAGGAGTTTCTAGTCTTGGTATAGTGGATACGATTTATAATGATGTCTATTCCCAGCCTTTGAAATTCTTCTTAATCTCTGAGTTTTAGCTTATTCTCCTTACTTTTCCTTTTAGTGATTAAAAGGGGCAAAAATATCCAAAAAAACCATATCATTTTATATTTACTCAGCAATTTCCCTCTGTTTCTTGCTAAAAAATGCCAAGGAAATACATATAATGGTGCTCAAAGTATTTAAAATCTCCAGTTGTCCTGCCAGTCTTGAAAATGCTGAAGTCTTCATAAACACTCAAAAATGTCATTTGCTGCATTTCTGAAAAGAATGTATTTTTCATTTGTGAATTATTGAGCATTTATAGCACAGCACAATATTGAAGTTTATCTCCTAAGCTACTGGAGACTTACATAATTAACGTAAATAAATTGTCTCATATCTTTCCCCCAAATATTATGATGTAAAGATGGAGGAAAAGCATATTAACTGAGAGTGCTGCACCCATCTAGGGGTCAAATTTAGAGATTCTCTAGCTACATCTGTGTTAGTATTTTGAACTATTCAGGGACTACTTGAGCTGAGTACCCAATGACATTTTAAGTCCCAGGAAACTGACAGAATTTGAAGCATACAATGTAAAAACATGACAAATCACAAGAAACTGGATTACTTTAGATGTCACAGAATTGTATTCTCTTCTGCCCTGATTTAATCCAGCAGTCCTCCATTTTCTTTAACACGTGAAAAAGATCTCTTAGAAGCCCAGGATCTCCTCAGCTTGTAGCACCTTTTCCACGCTTTGCCTCTTACTGCTCTTAAACCTCTTCACTGTATTTACTGTTCCTCCAGCTCTCACTTGCCTTCTGTCTTCTTTCTAAGCCTCTGAAACCAATCACATCTCTTTATAATTTTGAGGCCTCTTTAAAGAGTGACCTGTTTCTCAGCTTCAGCATTATCAAAATCTGTTTCAGCTTATCCACTCCTGGTTACTTTCCCCAGGGACAGAAGAGGTTATATACTTAAGAATAATGCTCTGTTCAAGGACAATCAGATTCAAATAAAAAGCCCCACATTTTTGAAAATTCATTTCAGGTAATAATCAACTGCCACTCAAGAGAATTACTATGCTACATGATATCTGAAGAATCAACATATTGTTAAAAACAGGTCACCTAAATGACCTATTACAACCCCATCTCTAACTTGTCTGTTTTCATAGCATGAAAATGGAGATTAAGGAATACAAACACAGAAAATGTAACATCCATCAACCTCCTGGATCTGAACACCAGCCCACAATACTGACAACAGTATTTTTGCTTTTTCCAAATATTTATTTTGTGCCGTGTAGACTGTAAGAACTAAACTTTAATACTGTTTTCTCTAGTCAACTTTCTGCTTTAAATATTTACATTACAAGCCCACCACATTCATGCCCACTGTAAGTTCAACAGAGGGTTAACAGAATTGATTTGAACAACATTTCCTGAGGAAGTTTCTGTGGACAAATTTGATGGGCTGGCAGAGTTATTTTACTGTTTGGTACATGTTACCTAAAACCAATTTTGAAAACTATGTCTCTAGGTTAAAAAAATATGCCTAAATATTCAACTTCAATCTAAAGTAAAAATCACTATTCTGTTTGTTTTTCAAAGTAATTTTTAAAACATTATTGAGCTCATCTTGGTTTTGAACCTTTTGACCTTGAGAAATTTACAGTATTAAACTTAAAAGGGTTTCAACTTAGAAAGGGTGATCTGCCTTTATTAAGAAAATACATTAAAAAATACATTGTATATTTGATAATTAATAAATACCTTCCTCCCTATTCACACAGAAGTTAATATTTCCAGTATTACAATCAATAAAACAGCCTGGACATTTTGCTGGGTAACCAGCTCCTTATACTGAATAAATAACCAAATAAAACATACCAAACCTAAAATTTAGGACCACTTTTGACAAGACACACCTGCTTCTATCTTTGCCAAAGGAAAAAAATCTTTAAAATACCTAGAATATAAAATTTAAAAGTCAGTCCAAAGAACATCTTCATCTCCTGAAAATAAACATTTACACCAGAATCAAATTTAGCATCCTATTTTTTTTCCTGTCACCCCGTATGTGCATTTTACAATGATGAAGATAATAATTAATTGATTTTGTCTTACTTTCACCAGAGCATGGCAGAAATGGTGATTAGAGGAACAGAACAGTGCTCAGAGGTAAAGCCTAGGCAGATATTATTTTTTAAAAAAATGTATGCTGTTGAGGGGATTAATCTGAAAGACTCTTTTATACTCTGTTTAAACAAATTATATGCAGTTACCAACTAAATATAGCTTGTGCCCTCACAAAAAAAAAAAAAAAAGACAGGTTACTTTCTTAAGAAAAATAAAAGTCCAGAGGGCTAAGCATCTGGGATCTTCACAGACCATCCAGCATCTTGGTGGAAAAATCATCCATGTGAAAAAAAAGTGATGATAGTCTATTCATATTTTAAAGAAGATATACATGCTTCATGTTCATTGCCCCTAGGAAAACTGGAGCTGATTAAACAGGAGAGGTCTGCAGCAGAATGGAGAACTTTGATCAACAAATGAAGGCACCTGGTGAATGCATCCATCCACATCACTGTGCTGTGAAAGAAATTTGTAAAGTCAGCTCCAGGAGGAGCATAATCATTGGCAAGTAGGAATGAGATTTATCCCTTGGTCTCTCTCAGAGACCATGGAGGACAAATGGAATAAATCAGGCAATATGATCCTTAACACTAGTCTTGACTGGGGTCTCAAGGGTCTATTCTAATTGTTGGAACCCAGGAAAATCAAACAGCTTTCCCTGATCTTTTAGGAATGAGATTTATCCCTAAAGCCCCACGAGAAGACTTAGCCTATGAGCTAAGCCCGTAGGAAAAGCTGCCCCCACTTCTGGGTGAGCAGAAAGCACCAAAGAAATTAAAAGATAGTTGTTTAGTGCACCACAGAAAATGGGTTTGTAGTTTTAGGTTTTACCCTATATATTAATGTGCGGACAACATGGAGAATTCAGGGTGTCGGCTTCTCCTTCTTCTTCTCCTTCTTCT
>VZRF01000092.1:33984-46709 GCA_013396875.1 Vireo altiloquus
CAGCAGAGAGGCTGTGTTCCTGAACCTTTGATAAGATATAATAAACAAACCTGAAACAGCACAGAAGTTTCTTCATTGCTTTTCCTGACATGAGAGATTGAGAAGAAAGGACTTTCTTGAAGAACCAGCTTCATGGGACCCCACCCAGGGTCCCACACTAATACTGTAGTGTTCAGTATCAGAATTAACAACTTGGATAATTATGTAAGCCTACTTACTGATTATGCAGGTATAAAAAGTTGAAAGGGACTCTGAGTGTTTTTAGAGTAAAAATATAATCAAAAATTACCTTTTCAAACTGAAGAAATAACCTGGGTGAAAAATAATGGCAGGAGAAGATTTGACGTTGTATTTTCAGGGAGAAAACAAAGGCACGTAGATGATGGTGGGTGGCTAATTAGTCAGCAGTTCTTCAAGGAACATCTGAAGGCTATAAGAAAGAAGCCGTCATCATATGACAGCAGACAGTAAATTATCTATTAACATTTATAAACTGCAGCATAGCTCTGATATACAGCAAGGGTCAGGAAGCTTAAACTCAGTGCATATACACCACTAAGCTCTGGGAACAGTTCAGCCTGAGCACGATCTGCTGTCCAACACTGCACTTCAATAAGTTGATGTAATTGAAGAGAAAAGCAAAAAGAAAGATCTAGAAAACACATGAACAAAAAAACAGGAAAAAACCTACTATTTTTATTGCATCTACAAATAAATGTGACTGTTATATATGGTAGCAAGGTGTTGAAATAAAGGAAGAAATAACCTGTGTTTAAAATCTGTGGAGGGTAGGATAAGGAGCGTGGAGAAAAATTTAGAATGGACATGAGGAAAAAAACATTTTAATACTGATATTAATTGCCTTAGAAATTTGTTCTGTTTCCATCATTAGATATCTTTTACAGGAAGCTTAAAAGCACTTATCCAAAAGACACAGCAATAATTTATCTTGCCTTGAGTCTCTCTTCCCTGGATGATCCCTTGAATTTTTTTTAGCCCTGTTTTTTAGTGATTCTATGACTTGAGAAAGCTTTCACAAAGATAATGGAATTTTATTGCTACTTGGCTTTTCAGCAGCTAAGTCTCATTAAATTTAATTCTCTTTCTGAATTCATAAAGCAAATTCTGAAGTTCCCATGGGAATTTTGCTATCTCCAAATCTTTTTTTCTGTACATACCCTTTATCAAACGATTCCTACCAATACATCCAATTTTATCATGAGGTATCTGTAACTGGTAATAAATATTGTAGAAACAAAATATTCTGAGGCAAATGAGAATTAGGAAAGATCTTTCTGGAAGTCCGAATTCAGGTGTTGATATTGTACCGATTTCATTATCTGTAGTAATTGTAAAAAGTGCACCTGCCTGTAGATAGTATAAATGATAATGTGTTTCTAAGTAGGCTCTTATTTAATCTTTTTTTTTTTTATGGTTTTTAATTGACTGCATGTTTTGTTTTGTACCTCAGCGTGGGAGAATACTACTGCAGTCTTGTAAAATGTACACTTTTGAGCTTATCTATAAACTGAATGCTTTCTCAATGCTAGAAGCTGAAGGCAATGAAAATTATTACGTACCTGTGATCATACAATCTGACAGTAGAAACAGCTCTTTGCTTCTTAGCTAGTTCATCAAAAGAGGATAATTCTTTTTTTTTTTTGTCACTCTCTTCCTCAGCCTTTTACTTCAACTCCAGTTTAGAATGCTATCTCTAGAGGAAAACATACAATTTTGAAATTCATTGTTATAAAGCAGGACCGAAGGGTATTTATGATTAAAAGCTTTAAGCGTGCATATGTATATATCAACATTATGACTGAAAGGCATTAATTTTCATTGTTACTCCAGGCAAGTTCTCACAGGGGCAAGTCCATTATCTATCAGTTTAATAAATTTAGTCTTTAACCCATTGGTCATATTATGTAGCTGTGTTATAAAAGTATAGGTCTTGCTGACAGCACAAGGAGACTAAGACATGCAAGATAACGCTCTGACAAAAAATTCTCATATGTTAATAAAGGATTCAGCAGTGGGAAGGGATTTGGAAGCTTTCTTGATGGGTTGAGTCAAAGATTTTTTTAAGATGAGAGAACCATGTCTCATCCAAAACTGCCAGAGCTGGACCTTCACTGACTTTACTAGCCACTTAAAACCAGTTGATGGCAAATGTAAAATCAAAGATTAAACAAATTGTAACATGAAGATCTATCATGTTGTCATAACATAATGACCTATAACTGCTTTTAAAAGTTAGAATATATTTGAACACCTGAAGATTGTTTTAACTTCTGTAGGGCCTCATCTGTTTATGCAACATCCTGTTGTGAAGTGACAAATTCTCCGGTCTTGTATTTACCTTCCTTTCGCTGATCTGTACTCAGTTGTGCTTTTGCCAGCTATTACACTCTTAAGTAACTTGATGAGGATCATGAATTTAACTTAGTGGAAATACTTAGAGTTTGTGGGTCACATAACAACTACCTGTACAAACATTTAACAACTACCTGTACAAACATACCTCTACAACATTTCCTGTAGTAGATACAGATAGATAATTGGATAGTGGTAAACATCCAGGAGATCTGAGGAGCTTTTGGAAAACATTATGATCTAGCACACAAATCAGCACAGAATTCACTTTTAGGTTAGGTCATATGCAGGGCCAGGAGCTGGACTCAATGATCCTTGAGGGTCTCTTCCAACTCAGGATGCTTTATGGTTTTATGATTCTGTGTTTGAATGTGGTGTGTATTTTATGTTCCAGGTTGTAAGAAAATTTTTATTACCCACAGTACCTATAAAGCTATCATATTCAGGACATTTCTAAATTTGTTTTATATACTCAACAGACTGTAAAATTTGGTTTCAAGTTTGCTATCTATTGTGCATATGAAGACCCTAGCATTTTATGATAAATTGATAATTGACCCAAGAGAACATCTCAATAGTTCAGTCTGCTTCAGTACATTATTCTAGGAGTACCTAAGGTCTCAGAAAATGACTGATTCATTGACTGCATGTATTCTCAGTTGATTAAGTATGCCTGGTAAATATTCATAGGATATTTTTGTTAATATACTCTATACTATATCATCTTTTCAGTTAATCACATTCAAACAAAAATAAGGCAATTGCTTTTAATTTCCTTTTTTCCCCCAGTGGTTAATTGCCTAAAAAATTCAGTGTGTGACTAAAATACAATGCATTCATTAATAAAGCCATCTTTCCACAATGAGATTATGAGCTATCAGATCACATAGTGATTTTCTTCACAGTTATAAAGCCGTACAGAGACCTTTTCTTTCCTATAGGTTTGATTAGGGTGTTTTGAGGGACACTGTGCCTCAGAGACAACTCTGAGATTGAATCACCCTTTGTTTCTTCCTGGCTTTTCTGAAGAATATGTTTGCTGCTTGTTGCTCACCTCAGCATCTAAATATAGCAATGTATGTTATTCTCTTCTGGTAGAGAACAGAAATTAACTCTTGGTTAATTTCTCATCAGGTTTTGAAGAGTAAACAGATATTTGTTACTCCAAGTATATGTAGCCAGTACAGAGCACAGGAGGAATTATATTCTCACTTCATGCCCAGTATGTCAAAATTTTCTAAATAATCCAACTGTAAATGTTCAGCAAATGAGATTGCAAGGTTAGCAATCTAGAGGGTGGAGTGGGCAGTCTCAATAAACCACAGTGAGCAGAGGAGATTAGCCGATCCCAATCACAGAGGTGTGAGGCTCAGAAGGTTGGGTTGTCTCTAACCACAAAACATTGAACAAAATTGTCCAGTCAGTTTTCTACCCAACTTATTGTCTTCTTAGCTTAACCATAACTCATCATACAACTGTTATGGCATACTGTGTCAAAACCTGTGTTGACTGTTCCCAGCGACCTTTATGCCTTTCATATGCCTGGAAATTTCTTCCATGAGCCATAGACAAATTCAAACACTATAGAGAAACCATCTGAAGTGCATGTCTTCTCACAAAATGAATGCAAAGCTTTGATCTTCTCACAAAATTAAAATGCAAAAGTTATTCCTTGAAACAAACAGATTTAAATGTCATATTTTTCATGTGCAACCTATTTAGTTGGGGTAAAACTTTGCCACAGAATGCCAAATCTTTACTGGCAGGGAGGATGTATGCCTTGTGCACAAGGATGCTGAGTTTGGCCTTTTGCAAATACTGCATCAGAACACAAAATATGTGCTCTGTTCCACTTCGTGTCCTCCTTTCTTTAGGTTAGAAAACAACAAAAGAGGGGCTAAAATTTATTCCAGTGGAGCCCTTTGGGAACACTGCTCTGCCCTGAAAGAAATTGTCCATGATACCTGTTCAGGTTCAGTCTAGCATTGCACTTCTGCACTTCAATTTCAATTCAGTACTCGAACCCAGTAATAGATAAGCAATGTGCACCAGCAGGAAAACACTTTTATCCAAGTGTATTCTTACTCAGTTAAACAAGTTCAAATGGGATTTATTTTTCTTAGGATATGGAGTTTTTTCTCCCCTTAGAACCTTGATTTAAGATGGTCACACTCCTCCCTGAAAACAGTTTTAAGTGTAAAGTTACTCTTAGAAAAAAAATTGCTTGGCTTTATTGATAAGAAGAGCTAGAACTATTATATTTACTGCTAAAAAAAAAAAGGTTTGAGAGCAGTTATAATCCCCAGTCTTGAGAGATCAATGAAATCTTAACAGAATGAAGTCTTTCTAGTACCAGACTCCAATGCATTTTCCTGTTTCTCAGCTGATCATTGCTAGAGAGAGAATATTGAATTGGGCAAGGTATCCCTATGTTCTTATTCTTCACTAACTGGCAGGAAGAGTTATCAGCAAGAGGGCTACAGTTCTTGAGAGAAGGGATGTACTGCCTTTCTCATGTGCTCATGTCATGGACATATTAATATATTTTCCTCCCTTGCAGATCTTCAAGTGATATGTGTGTTCTGAAGAACATCACATTTATCCCACTTGTTTGAAGAAGATTTTTTTGTGGAAAAGACGTTAGTTAAATTTTTGCATCCTTCAAAATCTATGTGCACAAATACATGAATTCTAAAACAGAAAATACATGTAGCTCATATTACATATGCCAAAGATTTTAAATCCAATATATTGAGGTCTGTTGAACCTGCACATAAGTTTTCTAATCCTCAAAAGGAGATCAGCAAATTCTTTTTTCCAACGACATGAAGCCTTTATTTCTGTAAATTGACAATGCTAACACCATTTGACAAGAAGAAAAATCATTGTTTATGTTTCAGGACCATGTGACAAATTGTAAGAAAGTTCTTGTAGGTATGTTGAAACCAAAGTGAGGAAATATTGAACAAAGAAGTGCTCAAATGTTTGAATAAAGCAGTGTTGCCTGTGAAATATTGACTCATCATTCTGAATCTTCCACTAATTTTCAATGTTGCCTTGAACAACTCACCTAAACCTCTCTGTTCAGTTTTGTCTTTTTAAAATTGAGATACTCAAATTTTATTTTCTATTCTGTAGAGGCATCTTTGATTAATTAGTTACTATCTGGAAAATCCTCTAAAATGTAAAATGTCCTGTAAGTATGATAGCTTGTTGAAAAAGGTATTTTCATGCATAAATGAAAAATTTCTCTAGCCAGTAAACTTGCTAGGGGAATACATTAAATGCATAAATGAACATATACAGAGGGTGAAAAAGCAAGGTTAGATATAACTTCAAGGAGGAAATTGGGGTATAGATGGGATGAGTGGCAGAGCATCACAGCTATAAATATCAGGCATATTTGTGTATGCTATATATCTACTAACCTGCCTTAGGAGAACAATGTGGCAGCAAAACAATAAAATGTGATTGGACTAAATTAGGAGTGCTGTCACTATACAAAAAGAAGGACAGTTGCATTATGGAAGCATATTTTGAATCTTCTGAAAATCAGAAATATAAAGTATTGTAATAGAGCATCTTACTATAATGAAAACATAATGAATAGAAGGCCAGAGTGAAAATTAAGAAAACATCTCCTCATGCCAAACCATGATATTTGAAAAGCTGTGGAAGCCAGATGTTTTTTAGTAGGCCCTGTGGCACTGGGACGTGGGTAATGGTTTTAAACTAAAATATAGTAGAATTAGACTAGAAATAAAAAAAAATTACAATGAGGAGGATGAAACACTGGAATGAGTTGCCCAGATAAATGTGATAAATTCCCCATCCCTGGAAACATTCATGGTCAGGTCAGATGGGCCTCTGAAAAACCTGATCTATTTGCAGGTGTCCCTGCCCATGGCAAGGTGGTTGAATGTCTTGGTTTGAGACAAATTATGAGGAAACATCTGAAATCAACATATCCTCTAATAGAAGGCAGGCTTCAGCATCCCCTTCCTCACCGGGTTTGGAAATAAATTCTTTTTTTCCAGGTTCGGAAAGAAATTTCTTGGAGGAAAGTGAAAAAAAAAGCCACTTTATTTAACAAGCGAGGTGCACGCAGGCAGAAGAGAGTGAATAATGTTAAATAATAAAACCTCTGACTGAGGAGAAGACCTGGTAGGTTCAGAGTCGTTTCTGGAGCTGGGCCATGGCGTGGGCCCCTGCAGGCCGTGGTGTGAGCCCCTCCGGGCCATGGCGTGGGGCCCTCTGGGCCGTGGTGTGGGCCCCTCCGGGCCTTGGCGTGCGCCCCTCCGGGCCGTGGTGTGAGCCCCTCCGGGCCGTGGCGTGGGCCCCTCCGGGCCTTGGCGTGAGCCCCTCCGGGCCGTGTCGTGGGCCCCTCTGGGCCGTGGCGTGGGCCCCTCCAGGCCGTGGCGTGAGCCCCTCCGGGCCGTGGCGTGGGCCCCTCCGGGCCGCGGTGTGGGGCCTCCCGGGGATGGTGCTCCAGACCCGAGCAAAGCTCAACAGCCCAAGAGGAAAAAAGAAGAAGCCACAGTCCCAGGAAAACTCCTTGCTTCAGCTAACAAAAAATAAGCTCATTAAAAAGCAAGAGAATGAAACTCTTTTCCCTGCTGCAGAGAGCTGAGAGCTACTGAGAGAGTGAATTATCCCTGTTTTTGAACTCAGGCTGCCAAAAGACTTCCACCACCTTCCCCCGCTTCTCTCTTGGATCTGGCTTAAAGGCACAGCCCAACGATAGGGAATACAGTATCATACACTCACCCCAGGACACTGGACTAAATGGCCTTTAAATGTCCCCTCACACCAAAGCTATTCTATGGTCATATGCTACAAACTGCAGAAAAATAAAAGAATCATTAAATGCCGCAAAATAATCCACTAAAATCTAACCATTGGGTAAATACAAAAACACAAATCAAACAGAAATGAAGAGAAATCTTGAGACTGAAAAGATCAAAATAAACATTTCATCAAAGGAAACTGGTGTCTATTTAGAGAACATGGACAATTTCATGTGGTAGAAAAACAAATACAGATTTATGGATAATTGCAAAAAAAGAGGCTCTCTAATGGCAGTAGATTATTTTCTTTCTGCATTCAAGGGTGCAAACCAAATTTTTACTCCATATCATTTCATTATTACCAGATACCATGAAGAAAAAATAATTTAAAATTATTTGGGAAAAAAAAATTGTAATTGTAATAGTTTGGGTGGAAAGAATGATTGCAAAAATATCTTGTTTTCCTCAAAATTAATAATTTGCTTTCAATAATTTACAAATTAAAAAGCTGTAAATATCCATTATGGTTTGAAATGTCAGATGATTTATACCCATAAATAGTTTAAAATTGAAGAGTAAAACTCAAAACTTTTCTAAATAACTGAAATGAAACTTTATGGTGGATTATATCACGTTTTTCCCAAAGCACCCAAGATATATGTTTTTTCAGACCAATTTAGCAAAGAAACAATAAGCATTTGTTGTTGAGAGCTTCGTACAGCTGAGAATGATAATATTGTTTAAGTGATAACAGAGATGCCGAGTAGTTGATTAGATGATATGTTAATACATGTTGAATCTCTTTTTAACCATATAATTTACTTAATATCATGATGAATACCACTAAATGACTCTTAAGAGCAATGACATCTATGAAGGCGCTGAAAGTGGAAACAAATTGTCCTTTCCTGCTGTTCATTCTGGTACCTCCTTCATCCTGCACAACTTTGATTTCTAATTAGCATTAACCCTTGAGGTAATGTTTCTACTTGCGAGCCAAACATATCCAACACACTCAGCTAGACGCTAATAATTATCTCTTTGGTTGGTCTCTCATACTGCAGTATTTCTTAAGTGTCTTGTCACCTTAGAATGGATTAAGCCTCTCCAGAGATCTTCCCAGCTGATGACAGGGTCACGCACAAGGACCAAATCCCACACTATTTCAGCAGCATTGTCAGCTCTTTTTGATGAAGAGCTTGACCTTGTGTTGGTCCTTAACTCATTTGGTAAGTCTCCCTAAGGTCTGGCAAGTCTTCCAGATATGAAGGAATCAGATTCCATCAGAACTGACATCAACATCAACTTGCAAAACTGCCTTGTGAAATCAAGCACTGCCTTAAATCCCTTGCACAACCCATTTTCTGTAGAGACTATTTTGTTATGTTTGGTAGATCCCAGATTGCTCTGTGTGCATACCACCTTCCAAGACTGGAAACTCTTAAGCCATATTCACTTGAGCCCCTCTTTGAATGTTTGTAAGACCCAAAATATGCAGAGGTGAGTTCTGCATTTGGAGATGCTATAGCTGTCAGATATCTGACTGAGCTGTGCTTTTAGCTTGGGTTTGTTTACCAGATTTTTGATGTCAGATGATCTTTCAGGAGGACATGGTGTGAAATCATGACCATTGTATGTGTGGGAACATATATGTGTTATGGCAACTCACTCTAAGTAGAGAAATTACAAGAATTGTTTATGGTATTCTAAAAAAACCCAGACACCAAGCATGCAAATTAAAGAAAGCAGCAAACATAAGCTACTGATATTCTATCTCTCCCCATGTAAACAGCTGAGTATATGTCTAGAATAAAGTATGCAGGGCTTCACAGTATTAGAAA
This sequence comes from Vireo altiloquus, assembly GCA_013396875.1. Lineage (NCBI taxonomy): Eukaryota > Metazoa > Chordata > Aves > Passeriformes > Vireonidae > Vireo > Vireo altiloquus. The sequence goes on from VZRF01000092.1 coordinate 42,986, forward strand.
AAAATCTTGACACATTGGAGGAAATTCAAGGAAAAGCAACATAAATTATTGAGGGGTTGAAAGGATTGACTTACGGTGAAAGATTAAAAGAAATAAATATGTATAACTTGCTAAGCAATGACTGGAGGGGGAAAGGGGGAAGGGAGATGTTAACTGTCTATGTACATTTGAAGGCTATATATTTGAAGGGTAGAAAGAAATTATTTAAGGTGGTCTTAGTGTATAACTAAGTTTAAATAAGACCAGCTAGAAATTAATGTTGGTAAAATTAAACCAGAAATGAAAAAAAAAAAAATCTGGAACCATATATTCTTCTATAAAGTAGAAGTTTTCTAAAAGAGATGTATTTATTCAGGATTGTCAGCAGTTTTCTTATTTGGCCAAGTTGTGAGATAGATATGTTCAAATCCTTCTTTTATCAGAAATAGGAATTCAAGTTTTCCAAATTCCCAGTGAGTTTTCACACTGGTGGTACTTTGCTCTCTCTGTCTTCTCAGCTCTCTCATGAATTTTGAATGTTCTTCTGATTCAAAATAAAAATAAATGTTGAAACATTTGTAGCGAGGGAGTGTTGATGTTTTTACAAAATTGATTTGTTTTCTGTCTAGGTCTGCACTAGATAATTTACCATAGGAAAAGTTCTTGCACTTACAAGGTGTATTGGGTTTGCATGGCCAGCAGAGGAGCTAAGGGGTGGCTTCTGTGAGAGGATGCCAGAAGCATCCCTCTTGTCCAGCAGAGACAATCCCAGGAGGCTCCAAGAAAGATGTGCCATTGGCCAAGGCTAGGGCAAAGTACAAATGATGGCAATGACTCTGTGATAACATATTTAAGAAGAAAAAAATAAAGATATTGTGGAGATGTAATTGCACCCAGATAAGGCTAAGGTGAGAACGTGTGAGACAAACAACTGTGCAGACACCAAGGTCAGTGGAGGAGGAAGGGTGGGAGGGAAGTGTTCCAGGCATTGGGGCAGAGATTCCCCTGCAGCGCATGGTGAAGGCCATGGTGAAGCAGCTGTTCCCCTGCAGCCCATGGAGGTCCACAGGGAAGAAGAAATCTTCTTCTTCTGCTGCTTGTGAAAGATCCCACCCCAGAGCAGGTGGATGCCTGAGAGGAGGTTGTGAACCTCTGTGAGGTCAGTGCTGGAGAAGGGCAGGGATCTACAAATCCATGGAGACAGGTGCCCTCACTGAAGCAGGTTTCCTGGTGGCACTTGTGACACTGTGGGGAACTCATGTTGGGGCAGCCTGTTCTTGAAGGACTGCACCCCATGGAAGAGTGACCCACATTGGAGATGTTTGTGGATAACTTGACTGAGGGATGAGCTTGCATTGCAGAAATTAACGGAGAGCTGACTTCCATTGGAAGGACCCTGTGCTGGAGCAGGGGAAGGGTTCCTCTCCCTGTGCTGTGGCAATGTGTGATGAACTGGCAACCCCCACTCCCTGTCTCCCTGAGATGCTGGGGGAGGAGGTAGAACTGTTAAGGAGGAAGGGGTGGGGGGAAGATGTTTTTGAGGTCTTATTTTACTTCCCATTATCCTGGTCTGATTTTTTAGCAGTAAATTCAATTAATATCTCTAATTTAGAGTCTGTTTTTCCTGTGATGGTATTTGCTGAATGATCTCTCTGTCCTTATCTCAACTCATGAACCCTTTGTTATGTTTTCTCTGCCCTGTCCAGCTGAGGACGGGAGTGAGAGAAGAACTTTGATGGATGCCTGGCATCCAGTCAGTGTCGACCCACTATGGTTTTTTTAAAGGCCTGTAGTGGGTTGACCTTGGTGGACACCAGGTGCCCACCAAGCCACTTAACCATTCCACTTCTCAGCTAGATAGGGGAGAGAAAACAAGATGGAAAAAGACTTGTAGGTTGAGCTAAGGCAGTTCATTAAAGCAAAAGAGAAAGTTTAAGTCTACATGAGCAAAGAGAATAAAAAAGTTTGTTTCTCTACTTCCCATCAGCAAGAGATGTTCAGCCACATCTCAGGAAGCAAGGCATCAGTATGTACAGTGGTTGCTCCAGAAGGCAAACACTGAATAAGCCATACCCCCACTTCCTCCTCCTTTTCTTAGCTCTTATATCTTGGCTGATATCACATGGTATTGAACAGTTCTCTGGTTAATTTGGGTCAGCTGGCCTAATTGTGTCCCCTTGCCCACCCCCAACTCCTTGGGGGGAAAATGTGGAAAGACAGTGCTGATGCTGTGGCAGCCCTTCTCAGCATCAGCCAAAACACTGGTGTGTTATCAACACCTTTCCAGCTACCAATGCAAAGCACAGCACTCTCAGAACTGCTGTGGGGGAATGAACTCCATCTCAGCCAGACCCAATACACCAGGAAAGTGATGAAATTATCTAATAGGCTTATTTCGTCTGTAATACCTATATTTATGTGACAATTTTTTTCAGCAAAACAAAGGCTTCACACTCAGACAATGATAAAAAACCTCACAAAATAAAGCACAGGGATAGAATGCCAAAATAGCCTTACAATATCATATTTTCAAGCACTTATTTTCCTGTTTCCTCTTCTCTTCCTTGAAAAAGGCTCTTAAATCCTTTAAACTCTTGGACTATTTGTAAATCACAAAAACTTGTCATATAATCACAGATTTGTTTAGGCTGGAAAAGACCTTTAAGATCATTGAGTCTAATGATAACCCAGCACTGCCAAGGCCACCACTAAACCATGTCCCTAAGCAGCACATGTGCACGTTTTACACACCTCTGGGGATGATGACCCAGCCATTTCCCTGGGCAGTCAGTTCCAATGCCTGACAACCTTCTCAGTAAAGAAATTTGTCCAAATCACCACAGCGAACAACTGTCTCACTATTAAATACTGAGGCAAAAATGGACTTAAGTATCTCAGTCTTTTCCTTAGCCTTGGTCACTATATTTCCCTCCATATCCAATACAGGATGGGGATTCTCCTTGGCCCTCTTTTTCTTGCAAATGTATTTATAGATACATTTTTTATTGTGTTTTAGAGCACTAGCCAGCCTAAAGTTGCAGTGGGCTTTTGGCCCTTTGTCTCCCCCCATAAGCTCACAACATCCCTGTAGTCCTGAATTTTCTGTCCCTTCTTCCAAAGGCCATAAACTCTCCTTCTTTCCCTGAGTACCAGCCAAAGCCCTCTATTAAACCAGCTGGGTCTTATTACCCATCAGCTTATCTCTTGGCCTGTGGGCACATGCTGCTCCTGTACCTCTGAGATTTCCTTCTGAAAGCACATCCAGTCCTCCTGGATCCTTGGTCCTTCAGCACTGCCTCCCAAGGGACTCTCTCCATCAGTCTCCTAAAGAGGCCAAAGTCTGCCCAGGGTAAGTTCAAAGTGGTGACACCCACTGGAGGTCCCCCTTATGCTGCTGGGGTGTGTCCCTGAATAATTCAGTCAAATTACCCCCCAATGGAGTAGGACTGCTCAGTGAAGGGCCCCACAATGGGACACTGACTGATCAGGCACTAGGATCTTGGCTTTCCTGGGAGCTGACAGGCAAGTCAAACACTAAGGAAATCTCCCTGCACTAAAGGTTGAGAAAAATCTCACTCCTTCGCGTGTCATATGTATTTTTAAAATTCCATTTGTCAATATTGAAGAATAGATAGACTCATGCATATATAATGAGATCAACAGTGAAGGAAGTCTTTAGGTCACTGAAAGAAAGCTCTGGAAAAAATGGCTTGGAAATTAGCTTCTATTTTTCTTCTTTTTTTTT
>VZRF01000092.1:46722-78290 GCA_013396875.1 Vireo altiloquus
TTTTTTTTTTTTTTTTTTGTATACGTGTAGGTTGTCTGCTAGTTTGGAAACCTGAAATAACAATTTCTAGTAATAGTGCATCATTCATCATATAATTTCTCTAGACCAGGGATTTCAGGAACTGCTGATGGAAAGTTTATTTTCAAGCAGTATTAATAGCCTCTATTAGTTTTGCTTACTAAGTGAATTACTGCAAAATAGTAGGTATGACACGTCCAGGACTTTAACTGAAAATATTTAAAGGAGTTCTTTCCTGTGTTCTTTTTCCACCAGTTAGTAAATACAAGTTTACGATCCTCCTATTCATGTGCCCCAAACCTCAAAAATAAATGGAAGGAGTCCCAAAGCAAAATCCACAGTTTCACCAACAAAATTTGTGTTGAACCTGCCAGTGTAGCGAATGCCTGTGTAAGCATTAAAGCAGGAGAGAAGGTGCTATTTATCTGATATTCCATATGTATGGAAGAGTTCTGAATGTCCAGTGCAATCCTGAATTGCTGGCTGTTATGGCTTAATCTAGTAAACTCCAAGCCATATATTAAACTCCACTCCTGCAGCAGATATATCTTTTATTACAAAGTTAGCCTTGGCATATCCAACTGGCAGGCCGGGCGTGTGTCAGAGTGATCAGCTGTTGGAAAGTACTTTGAGCTATTCCAACATTGGAATAAAACTTAAAAAGTCATCTTCTATGATGAATAGTCAGTTTTGTATGGGAGACTGTTAGGACTTAACCCTGCCTGGCTGTTTGCTCACTCCTCCCAAGTGGGATGGGGGAGTGAGTCAGACAGGTGCCAGTGGGAAAACTCATGGGGTGAGCTAGAGGCAATTTAACAATTAAAGCAGAAGTTGTATGTGCAAACAAGGCAAAATAAGGAATTCATTAATCTTCCCATTGTCAGTCAGGTGTTTAGCTATCTGTAGTAAAGCAGGGTTTCATCATGAGTAAAGTTTACTTGGGAAGACAGAGAGCATATGCAAAACGCCCCAATGCCCCCTTCCTCCTTCTTTGAGCTGTAATTGCTGAGAGTGATGTCATGTGGGATATCTCTGGGGTCAGTTGTGGTCAGCTTTGCCAGCTGTGACCCTTCCAGCTTCTTGTGTACCCTCAGCCTCCTGACTGGCCAGGCAGTATGAGAGGCAGAGAAGTCCTTGGCCCTGTGTGAGCACTTTTCAGCACTAGCTAAAATATTCCTGTGTTACCCACGCGGTTTCCAACGCAAACCCAAAACACAATCCCATGCCAGCTACTATGAAGAAAATGAGCAGCACAGAGAGAAAAGAAGGCAGACAGCTCTGATTTGCTAGAGTTAAACACCTTTTCATCACAAGGGTAGTCAAGTTTTAGGACAAGTTGCCCGGAGACATTTTGAAGTTCTCAGAGTAGAAAGCCCTGCATGAGCTGGTCTGATGTCATAGCTGACCTTACTTTGAGCGTGGAGTTGGGCCAGAGAACAACTGCAGTCCTTTCCATGCTGAATTTTCCTGGTTTTGTAGGGGTGGCTGAATTTTTCAGCCCAACAAAGGCGAGCCCGAGAGCTCCATCTCCCTACATTCAGCCTAACAAGGCTCAACATGTGCTCCCAGCAGACACACAGACAGCAGTAAACAACACATATATAAATATACACATGGCCAGCCACACAGATCAACAGAGACAGAAACACAAACAATATTCAATATTCATGCAAGCACAAAAAGTACCAACAGTCTCATGCTGTTCTCTTCTCTGTCTGATCAGGATAAAAGTCCATTAGTGGAAAATTTATTGGCATATATAGACATATATGCAGTGTGGATCCCTCCAGGAGCTGGCTTTGGACAATGTTTATTTTGAGAATCAGTAACCTGAAAGCTTTAACATTTCCCTAGTGATATTTTGCATCTAAACTACAACATGATCAAAATGCAATAGAAAACTATGTACTTGAATTTTGGATCCAAAAATCTCCATTAGTGAGCCAGGATTTGAGCAAGTTAAGAGGTACAAATTTAGCATTTAAGACTTTTGGGAGAAAAAAACAAAACATGAAATAAAATAAACCCACTTTTTTATCCTGAATATTACCTTAGCAGGAGTGAAAGATAACACAGGTTCAGGATGCTTGTATCCTTTATATTTTGCCTTATTTTTAACACTTGAACCTGAATGGTGTTGAACTTTTCTTAACTGAAAGTTTCTCCAGCAGATATTCACATAACTTTGCAGTCACTGCTTAAGAATTCTGCTGCATTTATTTAGCTTTCAAAGCAAATTTGGATCTATTCCAGATAGTTACTGAACAGATTCAATTCATGAAGGTATTTTCCTTTAAAGTATATCAAGATGCATCTTTAAATGATTGCTCTATGTTCAAAAGACTCTGGTAAGTAGATTTCATACTCTTGAATCAATGCTGCTAATTACAGTTTTCTCACAGGTCTTACAATAGTTGGTAATCACTTTAAAGATATTATTCTGGAGACAAATAGCTTTATGACCCAACCTTCTATATTTTTCACGAGTGAATTTTGAAACCTCAAAATTGGTTGTGGTTTAGCTTGAAAATGTCATTAGTAGGTAAATTACAAAAGATTTAGAAAGGATATATATGTGTGAAACAGTATCAGTATATATCTGTGTGTGTTTACACATTAAAGTCCACGTTATATTTATATAGTTTACAAACATGAATACACATGCATAACGTGTGCATATATATTTCACATGTTCTGGCATTGTTAGGTAGAAGCTGGCCTGTTCTCCCAGGCAACTGCTGATAGTACAAGAAGAAATGGCCTCACCCTGCACCAGGGGAGATTCAGGATGGATATCAGGGGGAATTTCATCACATAAAGAGCTGTTGAACCTTGGAATGGACTGCCCAGGGAGGCTGTGGAGTCACCATCCCTGGAGGTATTCAAGAAATGACTCGCCATGGCACTCAATGTCAGAGTCTAGTTGACAAGGTGGTGATCTTTGAAAGGTTAGACTCAATAATTTTTTCCAACCTAAATGATTCTGTGATTATATATCTGTGTTAAGATGTTAAAATTGATTCATGAGTTTTGAACCTTTTGATTTTTCAGAACACCTGCAATATATGCTTTCATAAAATAATACATTATCTTGCAATTATGAATGATTATTCATCCCTAAAAATCAACAGAGGCCAATTTCTGAGCTTCAGAGAAACCATTTTACATTTCATGGCAATATAATGGTCCAATTGGTGGACACAACTTCACTTTATTCTCATTTTCAGATCCCTTTAATGTGCCACAGATGTATAATCTAGCCTTTGTGTGACCAAAAATCACAGCCAAGACTGTCATTACAAGACTCAGTCTGCTGGTCACTGTCTGGGACTCAGCTATGTTGCAGAATTCTTAGAACAAGGGAAGGAATATTAAATAGGAAAGTTGTAGAAGAAATCTTTTAAAAATGTAATTTCCATTATTAGAATTGACTGGCAAAGTTAAAAAAAGGTATTTATTTTTATTAAATATTGATAAATCACTCAGCAATAACTCTGGAAGGCTTAAAAGAACTTAGCAGTCAATAAGGAACATCTCATGACTCTGAAAGTTTTCAGTCTAAAATCACACTTAAATAAGGCAGAAGGAATTGTACATACTTCCCAAGTGGCTGCTGAGAGGGACACTAAAACAGGATCATCAGTGAGTTACTGACTACGACAGGCACTAATTCAACAGGAAAAATACTCTAAATTCCCATGGATTTTGAGGTCAGCTGAGAAATTGCTAAGGTACCATCCATTCCATATGGAATTCCATCCAGTTGGTCAGGCTGAACTGAAGGTAAGAATCATTCTAAGGTACTGACTAAAGCAGCAGAAGTCAAAAGAGATTTCCTTTCAGAGGGAGGTTGTTCATGTCTAAAGCTGGTTCTCCACCTTCTTTACAGAGACACATTGCTAAAAAAAGACATTTCTGCATCCACAGCTTCAGTGACATTCCCTGTAGCAGGGTCAGTGGGGGTCCATGGTTTCAGAGAGATAAGATCTTCTCTCGGAAATAAAACATCCCATTTCTCTTACCAAGGGCATGACCTACAGTGAAAGACACAGCACTAGAAGGACAAGGCAAATATCATAACTGCTTCATAAAAAAAACTGCTTAAATAAGCCTACAGAACTTAGCACCTTCCCATAGCAGGGAACCCTACATTAAAAGAGACTACTTATGCTTGGTGATGATTTAAGTAAATTTTTATGTATGAAAAATAAAGTCATGACCTGTCTTTTAATCCTTGATGAAATTTCTCTATCATCCTCCGTCACACACCCAAGCCAAAAGGAATAGAGTACCATCAAAATAATCAGCTCCAAAGTTTATGAGATACTTATTTCCCCCTCCTTCTAAGGATGTGACCCTCCTACCCTTAATCATCTTACTTATGAGCTCTCTTCCATGACTGATTGACTGTTGTTAACACTAAAAACCGCAGCTGATTACATCTCAGCAGAAACAACAAAGTTTTAAATCTCATGGACTCTAGAATAAGCACCAAAGTCTAATAGGGTTGCTCTGGACTCCAAGTGATAAACGTGAGATCATAACATGGAGCACCGAAACTTTAGACACCTTAGTTTTATGTCTCAGTTCTTCAGACTGTGCCTACTTAGAAGTCAAATGTCAGCTTCTGAATCAACAATACTCCTCACAGACTTTCTTTAAAAGACCCCTGCCTTTGTACAGTCTAGTCTTTGCCTAGTCTAATCACACTCAAGGTAACATCAGCTACTGACACTGTGATGTCTACATCCTTCTGGTACATTTTCCTATTCGAGAATCTTAAATGCATTATTACAATTCTGCTATGCTAAGGAAAATCTGTAACAAGAGTTTGTCAGCCTACTGTCAAGTTTATGTTTTAGGGTGGTATTGAAGAAAACTTTCTTGATTATAGTGAGATAAATTCTCCAGACAATTTATGTTAATTTTTTTAATGGAACGGAAGTTTGGAACACAGTGATTATTAAAACAGGGAAACTCATCCAGCCTCTTATTAGATTAGATAAGGAAGTCATTTTGCTTAGAGCAACAAATTTGAAATCTCTTAATTTTCTTTCCCATTCATGTGACTCAAGCAGTTTAGATAGAACAAGCAGTTAAAGCAGATGATGAGTATCAGATCTCAAGTTAATACAAAGTAAATTGAATTCTGAAGTATCTCTTCTATTTGCAACTTTGCTGCAGGTGCCAAGGTTCACTTTGTGAACTTTCTTATTTAGCAACATTGCAAAGGCTCCAAAGTCAGTTAGAGGGAAATAAACTTAAATAAACATCGTTCAGCTTGACAGATTATCTACCCCTAAAAAACCTGAAGTACATTTCAGATTCACATAAAGCTTTTAATGAAAATTCAGATTATAAATGACCATCACCATTTTCCTTTCCCAACAGCTATATCCCATTTTTTATAATTGACATACACGCTCCAGGAAGCCTCCTGGTAGAGATGCCTTGCTGTGCACAACCAAATACAGCCTTGCTGTGCACAACAAAAAAGCTTCAATTGACATCTCTATTTTTCCAATCAGGCCCTCCTTAAACACTGCACATCTGTCCTCAGAACAGCTGGATTTGGGATCGTGCAAAAGGGTGTGTTCGTAGGGGATTATAAGGCTGGTTTTACACTACTCTGTGAAACTCAGTGGATTCTCATCTAGTGATAAATTCATGTTAACACATGAATATCTCTTTTTCAGGGCTCACGAATAACACTCTTGAAAAGACAGTAATAAAAATGAAGAATAGACTCAAGATACAACATTTATTGTCTAGAGGGTCATCCATGAGTTAAGAAAAGCTCTGAATTTGACTCAGTTTGGTGAGATTTGGGCATTCCCACACACACACACGCTGGAGATGATACAGTTCCTTTCATCTTTGTTATTCATAATTAAATTCCTTTAATTCAGATATTTGAACTAGTCTGTGGGTTTGGACTGTTTGAATCTGATCATATTCTGAAATTTGGCTATGTGAACTATATTCAAGCAATAAATAGACCAAAACTGGGATTACAGCAACTTGCAGAGACAGAAAGGAAGAGGGATCCCCATCTCTATCATCTCTCCATATGCCTCATTTCTCTGCTGGAGATCTCCCTTCCATAATATTTTCTTCTCACCACAATCACCATGGTGACAATCATATCATTGCAATTCCCTTAGTAACTGAAGGACCAAGTCCTGTGACTGGGTTCTCCAAGCCATACAGCTTTGTTTATGCCTCTGTGGTTTTCTAGAAGTAAGAGGAAGACATGAGAATTTTGCTGACTCAAGGGAGAGAGCATGTGAGAGAAAGGCATCACATAAGACCAGGTCTGTTCTTGACAGTATTAGGTGTGGTGGGTGGACACTGACCAGCATCTAAGCCTCCACTCAGTCTCCCACTTACTCTCTACATACCTCTATGGGAAAGAGATTGGGAAGAGCAAAAGTGAGAAAACTTTTGGGTCAAGATAAAGACAGTTTAATTAGTGAAACACGATAAGTAGTTCAGTCACTTCTTCCTGTCAGGCGTCAGCCACTTGCTGGAAAGCAGGGGCTCAGCACACAGAGTGGTTCCCAGGGAACACGAGCACAGCAGCCCCAAAAGTTGTCTCTTTCTCTCCGCTTCTACTGATGAACATATCATGTGATATGGAATATTCCATTGGTCAGTTTGGGTCAGCTGTCCCATCTGTGTCCTCTCACAGCCTATTCACCGGGGAGAAAGGAAAACCATTACTCTGGCCAAGCATTGTTCCAGAATGGCCAAACAAGGAGTGTTATTGTCCCTGTTTTAGTCACAAACTCAAGACAGCACCATACAGGATGCCATAAAGAAAGCTAACTCCTTCCTAGTCAGATCCAGCTTACCAGTTTACACAAGAGTTAGAAAATTAAAAATGCTAGGTTTCAGCCTTGGGTGCACGAGCTTGATTATGTGTGTTGCTAAATTATTCAGCTAGGTACAGTTTTTTTCAGCAAAAACTGCTTCTCAAACAGTGCCTGGCTGTAGCTCAGAAGTAAACAAAAACAGGGACCTGTCTCAGTAAGCAGTTTGTATGCAGTCACTTTGTTTTGGAGGCAAAGAGGTTGTAGGATTATTCATGCGGCCTCAGGGCCAGATTGTGAGTCCAGTTCTGCATAGTTTTTTTTTTAAAGTAAAGCATTGTTTTAAGAGCTTTCCTCCTTTTTATATGTATATAAATATTTAGATTCCATTTTTTTAAAAAAAGAAAGCAAGAATTTTTAATAATAATAAAAATAACTGAGGAGGGAGACATAAACTGCTTAGACCATAATTTACTAGCAGTGTACAGAAAGCTACCCTTAATTACCTTTTGTCACCATTATACATGGTAATTGTATTTGCATTTACAATCCTGTTTGAAAAGGGCACTGTCACATATCTTTGCCTATCTTGTTTGATTAATTACCTCACTGTCAAGATGTTAACCAAGGATTTTGGTTCTCTGTTTTTCTGTTATTGATCTAATACTCCACAACACTTTCTGTTAAGTTAGTATAACTTTTTCCTACAGTTTTCTTACTAAGGATCTTACTAGAGTTCTTTAAAATAACTATATAACTATTTAATTATTCAACTTAAAGTTAAATCATTAGTAAGATCCTTACATCTTCAGATGTAAGGCATATGATATCTTTTCTTAGATCAGCTGGGAAAAAAAAAGGCTAGTGTTTGGACACACAGAACTATATGATCTGTAATTCCATCTTGCAAGAATAATTTTCTTCCTTAAATTCAAGATTCAGGTGATCTCTTTGTGTTGCAATATTTTCCTATTCTTTTCCAGGTGAGAAAGTAGATAATTAACCCAGATTCAAAAAAAATAACAAACAACCAAAATCTAACAAATAAACAAAAAACCCCCAAGACCCCAATGCACAAAAACCCTAAAAAACCAAACCAAACATAAAAAATACTAAGCAAAAATCCCCAAAAACTAGGAGCAAACTGAAAATAAAAGCAACAAAAAACCCCACCAAACTAAATAACCTTCCCCTATCCCCCATATATCCAAATCAGATTTGATTGAAAGTATGAAAGTATTAAAAGAAAAAGACAACAAAGATTCAATCACTCATAACACATTGGCCTCTCCAATAGTCCCTTTTTATTGTTATGATTTTGTTATTCATGTAGTAGGATCTCCATATTTTGTTAAGCACTGTACAAGGAGAGTAAAAGAATAAATGTTCCCCATACCAAAATAATCAAAAATCTAAATGTTCCCACACAATGATGAATTCAGGGATTTCTGTAAAGCTTAACATGCTGAAAATTTTTCTATTTAGTCAGGAGTTTTCTTCTTCATTTTATTCCCAAAAAGACAGAATCAATTACAAATTCTTGGTTAATCCCTTAAGTTATATGTGAAGCATGCTAAAGATCTTTAAGTTGAAACCTTGGGATCAGCAGTGATGAAAACATTACTAAACTAATAACAGTAATGGAAAAATGCCTCAGCATTGATGCTGAGATAATATTCCTTTTTTTTTTTAAGTTTTTAATCATTTAACACGGAAGGGAAAATGTTCTGCTCAGAATACAGATACTAAATGTTTGTCCTTCAATACAGAGGGTGAGAGTTTAGCTGAAGTTCACTCTCACTTTCCACCTGCCCATTGTATAAAAATTCAAGCTTCTTCTCTGTCATGGGAAACACTAGGGACTTAAAAGTGCATATTTCTGCAAAGACGCATTGAAGGCAGATAGATCCACCACAACTGTACAGCAGAAAGTTGCCATGGACAATGGAAGTGGACCTGTAAAATTGCACAAAGCAGCAGCACCTGACTTACAGAGATCAGGGAAATAACTTAATTTGCTGTAGACAACACACAGATAGCAAGAAAAGGAGAAAAAAAAACCCAAGCCACTACATCAATATTCTGGCTAACGCTGGGCGTGTCAGAAAACTTGTGTCTCTTCTAATAAATGAAGAGAACTGAGACTGAGATTTGACTCCCCAGCTGACAGCCTTCATAAACTTTGAAGAGTGATGAATCTGTGATGCGGGTGATATCTATGGTATTGCTCACAACTAGACTGTTATTCATTTAACTATTTTGTAATTTCCTTTCCCTTAAAAAGAAGGACAAAGGTTTCAGTCACAGTCCAAATGTTGTTACTAGTTTGGTTTGCTTTATACTGCCAAGATGATTCTAAACACCACAAAATCTGCTCTTGTTTGGATCTCTTCAGTACAAAACTATAGCCATATTTTGAAGTGAAAAACTTTTCAATGGTTCTCTTTAAAGAGTTGTATATAGAACAAAAACAGCATTAATATCCAGGGATAGTTTGACTGAGTCAACTTAGTCCTGCAAAGACACTTGTGACATCAAAGTTCCTGAGGACTTCTTATTCTGTTTATATAGAAACTTCACTAAAAATAGTAATGATTAATAAAATGTAAAAAGATGAGGAGAAAAAGGCAAGTTCCATATCAAATACCCATATTTTTCTCCCACAGCTTCAACTGTGCAATCAAGTTTATCACTTTTCACATTCCTGTGACTTTTCTGTTATTTTTAGAATTTCAAGAGATGCTTAGTGACTACTTAATTCTGCAGTGATTAGAGACCACTTTACAGAATAGTATCTGTAAACAAGGTTAAATTTAGAAGTAAAAAGGAAAATCATGTAAACAAACAGAAGAGCAACAATATTTTTGATAAAGTAACTAAATTCTTATGGAGTAATAGTAATTTTCCTCTGTAGTGTACATGATACAAAAATTAATGCATAAATGTTCCCAAAAATGCTATTCACTATAACATAATTATCAGATTTAGATCAACAGACAGTTTTTCAAAAACAACTAAGACAATTAAAATCACAATCTCAAAAATATAATCATCAGCTATTTAGAATTTGTAAATTTGGAATATCATTTGGAATATTTTTATTCTGTGGGAACTTCTTGAGCCTTCAAGTAGACAATTATTTAATCTTCCATTTATTTAATGAATCCAGTATCACTTGCAGTTGAATTGTAAAATGCTGCCACATGTAAAGATATTACATCACAAAATCACAGAACAGCTGACGTTGAAATGCTCCTTAGCAGATCAAATAGTCCAAAACATTTGGTGAATTAGCAAGTTAAATCAGGGCAGGTTACTTGGGACAATGTCCAGTCACATTTTGAATATTACCAGAGATGGACACTTGACAACCTTTCTGGGCAAACAGTTCCCATCCCTGTCTGACCTCCCAAAAAAAAAGTGTTTTATTATGTTTACATTGTATTTCTGTATTTAAATTTGTGCCCATTGCCTCTGGTTATTTAACTGGCCACCCTTGAGACTGGCTACATTCTTTACACTCCCTGATCAGATCTGTGCACTGCTGAGACTCCCCATCAGCCTTTTTTTCTCCAGACTGAATAGTCAGAGATCTCTCAGCTTCTCCTTGTAGATGAGGTGCTCCACTACCTTAATCCTCTTCCTGGCCCTCTGGAGGACTCACTCCAGTGTGCCTATTTCTCTTTTGCACTGGGGTGCCCAGAACTGCACCTGTGACTCCAGATAGCTCTTGCCAGGACTCATTAGAGGGGAAGGATCACACCCTCCACCCCCCCCCTTATCTGCTGGCAATGCTTTCTTTTCTGTAGCCCAGGTGGCTTCTGGTCTTCCCTAAGACTGAGGCACATTTCTGACACATGGTCAGCTTGTGGTTCCAGCTGGATCCCCCAGGTCCTTCTCTGCAAAGCTGATTTTCAGTCTAGCCCAGACTTTATGGGTGTGAGGAGTTATTCCTCCCCAGCTGCAGGACTTGGCATTTCCCTTCATTCTCATGAGGAATACTCAGGCATTTCTCCAGCCTGTTGAGGTCTCTATGAACAGAAGCACACACAACTTGTCTGCCAGCAGCTCCTCTCAGGTTTGTATCATCTGCAAACTTGCTGAGAGGGCACTATGTGCCACCATCCAGGACATTAATGAAAGGCTTACACAGCTCTGGCCACATTATCAGCCTCTGAGAAGACCAAGAATGTCCTTCCTCCAGCTAGACCCTATGCTGCTGACCACAACACTTCAGGCCTGGAAGTTCAGTCAGTTTTCAGTCCATCTCACTGGCAATTAACTAACCACTAGTTCATGAGTTTACAGGTGAGAATACAATGGGAGATGGTACTCAAAGTCCTACTCAAATCAAAATAAACAAAACCACTGAACTCACCTCACCCATTGAGCTAGCAATTTAATTTTAGAAAGCTAGCAGGTGGATCAAACATCATTCCCCTTCTATAAATCCAGTCTGATTGCTCCCAATCACCTTGTCCCCCACGAGAATGAACATTGTTTTCAGGATTAACTGCTTCATCAAGTTCCTGGGGATTGATGTGATGATGACCAGCCTGTCATCAGGCCCTGATGGGCCTTCCATCTTGACATTCATGAATATAGGAGTGAAATTTGCTTTCTCCCAGTCCTCACGAATCTCTCCTGATTGCATGATCTTTCAAAAATTAGCAAAAGTGGCCTCACACTTACATTGGCCAACTACCCCAGCACTCATGAGGGCATCAAGTCTCACATCCAGATCAAATGTTCTCTGTTCTGATCCTCCTTTACAGAGATTTACTTTCTTTAAAATTCAGCTGTCCTTATCTTTATTGTGGTAGAGTTAAATTCAGCAATCTACCATCTACAAGTTTTCTTATGTGGCCCTCTCCATCCCCTGTTAACTCCTGCATTTGCTCAAGACACTGGCTAAATGTCACAGGTCAGGTTGTGACTCCTTAGGACAAGGATTGATACATTGCAATACATTCCTGCAAAAGATTTTTGGCCTCAGTTGTGTTGTTTCTTGATCTAATTCCACTGAAAAGATTTAAAATACATAGTGACCATAATTGTCCAATAACATGAAACACACTGACTGGACACGCATCTGCCATTGGGAAGTCTATAAACCAGAAATTGAGTGCCAGAAAATGGAGTGAGAAGACACTGTCATTGCTTTTGTGATGCAACCGCAGAAGTCTGGAGATGCTAATTCAAAGACACTTCTGTACTTGAATGTATAATTCTCTGCACTGCTGTATATCTGATTTCACTTTGGTAATCCTACTGCATAAATAAAATGAAAGAACAGAAAACCCCAAATTCAGACCACATTGGTATCACTATCTCCTTAAAATTGTTCCAGATTTACTTCCTTTGGAGTTTTTCAATTCAAACATGCTCCATACCATACGTGAGGAAAATCAAATGAGACAAGTGGAATGAAAACATGAAAGTAGAGGAAACTACAGGCTATCTAGATTTGGGACATTGGACCATTCCAGCAACTTCCAATTGTCATCTGTTCTATTTTTCCATCAGAACTGACTTTAAATTTACTTTTCTAGCTCTATTTGTTTGTAAATATGAACCTCTTACAAAATCACAAGATGAAATCTGCACTAAATTGACATCAATATTTTCAGTCTGTGCTAAAAGGCACACACTTTGACCTACAAATAAAAAAGACAAGTATTCCCTTCCAGATGTCCAGATATTGCTCCCTTAACCCTTTGTTTCCATATTGCCCATATGTCTTTTCTTCCAGGCACATTAAACAAAACATGAATTTGTTCAGTGCTGAATAGAATTCAAATGGATGTTTACTAGACATGTCAAAATATCCATGACATCTATTTTTTTCTTAAAAACATTTGTCTTTTTTATTATAGGCTTGTCACCAAAACTGGCAGAAATAGTCTCCCTTCCAGCACCGATAACAGCTGTGCTTGGAATCCCTCAACACTCCTAGGCAGCACAAGACATCCAAAGCACTTTTAATACTGGTAAACTTCAGGTGAACATCGAGACAATTAAATATAAAGCTGACACATACACAAGCTGAAAAGTATCTAAGATTTATTATTATCATACTGTTCCTGGAATAAGATAACTGGAGGTTTATCTGAAAGGCACTCCTCATGCCAGATACTGAAGTGCAACAAGCTCGAAAAACTTCAGCTGAAATCAATATGGTAGCATTATAGTCATCAATCTGCCCCTTACCTGCTTAATCCAGGCCAAGATTTAGACAGACCATATCCACTGCATAATAACACAAGTGTTAGTGTCTGGAAGCTGGAAAACCAGGGACAACCTTTCTTGTGTGTGAGCACGGGAGTGACTTTAGAAAACAATGGTGACCTTACTTTCCCTGTGGATCTGAAGGAAAATCCTGTAACTTGCAGTGGATAATCTGAAAAGGAAGGACCTTTCAGGTATGAGAGATTCACTGTGTGCACCTAACAGGGTCTCACTGGAGTCTCAAGCAAAGGAGGGGATTGCTCTGCCATCTCATTTATGGTATCTCTCATTTTATGATGATCAGAAATTATAAAACTTCCTCCAGTAAAAAATATTTTTTCTTCTTTTACCTGAAAAAGCTTGGAGCATGTAGAATTGCTAAGGAACACACCCAAAAGGAACATGGAGGAGAAGAAGAATCAAATTTTGAGGAGAGGATGGTGAGTGATAAGAAAGTACAAGAAAAAAGAGAATGAGTCAATGCTCTGTGTGTATTTATATGGGTTTACCTTAATGAACCCAACTGTTGATTTCCTTTGTTCACACATCTGCTATGATGCCTGTGAAGTTTGATTTTTGTTTTAAGAAGTTAATGTTTCATGACTGATGTTTTCAGCAAAATTCGTGGCAACTGATATACAAGGATGGCCTGAGGCCTGACAGATTTTTATACTGACAATCAATGCCATGCATTGCATGGTGATTAAAAGGAATAAAACTGTTTATTCTAGAGCTTAAATACATCATTAAGAAGTAGTTTTCTAAAGTTACTCATTAACATAAAGATTTGGCCATCTAATAGGTTATGGTTTATTCCCCAGTTTTACTGCTCATTATCACATGGTCAAAATAGCTGACAAAGTATTTTAATAAGTACAGTCATTATATTTTATTTTTAATTCAGAGGAAATATTTTGACTAGCCTGATCAAAACATCAGGCTATGATGGCTATCATCAGGCTATCATCACCAAACTGATGATTAGGGTTAAAATTTGTAAATTATCTTTAGGAGAATTTCTATTCCCAAGTTTCATGGTGTTTTCATACTTTGTAGCATTTAGCATCCTTTTAAGTAATCCTTTTTGTCTTTAAAACAGTTGATGCTTCTCTCAAGCCAGAATGATGAGGAGGAAAAAAATTTATCATGACCAGCAGACTTTAAAGGAAATTGAAACACAGCTGACAGCCTGTGTTATGTAGCTCTAAGGACTTGGCTTGAAACAACTCAGGAAGAAAATCAAAATCCATTCCTCTTCAAAATGAAATTGTGGCATGTGTTGCTGTGATTCTAATCATAATAATCATGGAACTTGTATGTGCAATTAAGTCCTAAATTATCAGTTTTAAATCCTACCCTTGGACCACATGTCTAAAATTAGCAGTGGATTTTTCTGGTTTACCCATCTTTTTTTCTTTTTCCTAGAAAAATGGCATCTACTGTCCCCCAGAACCAGAAACTGAGATTCCCATTTGGAAAGATGCTGCAGTCCCACAACATGGGCTTCTTCTCCAGCACACCTTATTTTGGAATTGCTGGGGGAATCACACCTCCTTTAGCATCTCAGTAGCTTTTATCCTTGGTACAGCATAGAGACACATCACACCATATATTTAGCAAGTGTAAACTCATTTAATGCTGTTGTGTTCAAGGGTTTTATGGTATCCATACAAGGATGTTCACCCACATGCCTTCTATTTTTTTTTTTTTTTAATGTAAGAGTATTATTTTTTGGGGAGAATTCTGTCCTTCATTTCTTTATATATGCTGCCATTCAGTTCTACAGCATTGGTAATTAGTGTCAGAAATGGAGTACTTGACAATACTACAAAGAATTTGAATGTTAATGTGAAAAGGTTCTAAAGTAGCAACCTATATATGCACAACATAAAAAATAGCAGAATAAGAATCCAGATAAATGAAAAAATGCAAGGCTTATAACCCCCATGATTTCAGTAAATACAGCAACCATGATTAAGGAAATCAGACTTTGGAGAACTTCTTAAAAAAATAAGTAAAAGGAGAACAGCTGAGAATGATGCAGGAATATCAATGAAGGAAATGTGTGAAAACCAGATAAGGAAAAGGCAACATCAACACAAAATTATTGGCAATAAATGAAATTATTAACAAAAGTTATATTCAACACCCTTTTTTCTCCTCTGCACTCTCCTCCCTCAAAGTGTAACTATTTGGCTGAGACACTGAAGATAGAAGTTTTGCAAATCATACATAAATTACTGATATAAACCAGTTCCAATCATAAACAGGATTAATCTATCCTCTAGTCTGAGATCAAATAAGCCCAGATCTTTTGGAGTGACACTCTTCTTCCAGTCCTCCTTCACTCATAAATTCAGAAAGCTGCTAAGATCAACATGATCAATTTCCACTTTGTTTTTGCATCTGTTCCTGCCCTCTTTTTTACAATAGACTTCAAATGAGAAATATTGCCTCCATACATATATCTCTCTATTGATTACTGGAAATTATTTAGTGTATTTAGACTTTGAAGTTAAGCACCTGAAATAAAGTCCTAAACTTTTATGAGCCTGACTTTTGGCAGGGGGTTTTCAGAACACATTGATTTTAGTCACAAAATGAAGGACTATGATACTGGGGTTGAAAAAAAATAGGGTAATTCTTACAAAAGTGAAGAAAATCAAGTGTCAAATTACAGAGGTAATCCTTGCTTTTTTCAAAGCAGATGAAGCCAGTTTATATGTTTTATTCATTAACACATCAGTTAGTGTTTATTAATGAAATATTACATTTCTATTAACAAATCATTGGAACACTTCTGGTCTCTGTGTAATGACAGATAATAATATTTACCTTTTTTACAAAGCAAAACATTTTAAACATGCTGTCAAGCCTATAAGTAAAACATTCTGCTGCTAACACTAATATTGAGAGTGTAGATTATACTTAAAGCCATCATTGCTTTGCCAGAGTGACAGATGAGTTTGGTGATTTAGGTAGTTACCTAAAAGCTTGGGCATGTATCTGAAACTCACCCAACAAATGAACTTCTTAAAATGGAGACGTTTGTCTAGAAGGTTATAAGAGGTTCTCTTACACTGCATGCAGCATTTGCAGCTCTCAAACTGATTTGAAAGATGTAGAGACCAATGAGATCTCCACTCATCACTGCTGAGGTCTTTGGTGCAAGGTCTATAGCATCACTCCGGACTGGAGAAGACCACACTGTGTCCTCCTACTGCCAGCATTTCTCTGAAGTGGAGCCTAAGCACAAAATTTTAAGGCAGCTTCAGATGTTCTTGAAGTGTGTACGATTTCTTGTCTTCCTAGAGAAGGAGAATGTGGCCTTAACTTGTATTCCCCATAGGAAAAGGGTTTATTGAATGTCTTTTATGGTTCAGGACTTTCCCTCTGTTTGAGTAATGAAGAATAACTATTTTGATGTTAAGATAGTGACAGAAAAGTGTGCCTTTGCTCAAGCAGATAAAAATTTAGCTGTCAGGGGGCAGGATTTCACAAGTAATGGTCTTTTTACATACAAATTAGAGTTCTTAATAATTGCTTAAACTGGTTATTTTCGAAATACATAACAAACTATATTGCAGGCATATCTTTGTATACTGGATCAACATCATTATAAATTAATTATCATTTTGTTTCCTAATCTTCCCAGATAACAAAAAAGGAATAGATAAAAGAAATTTAAAAGAAATTAATAATATTAATATAGGAAATCATCCTTCATTACATTGGTGCATCTCCACTGGATTAAAGACAAGCACCTTGACATTAAAATAGTGTTGCAAAATGCAGAATCAAGTCCTTTGAAAAAAAAAAAGAATTAAAAATCCCAGAATTTTAATTATATTTCAGCTTTACCAGTGACGCTCCTGACAATAGACATCCTCTTTAGTTTTGCTCAGGATTTAGTTATTGAATATCCACATAATCCTCTCAATGACTTTTCTGTTAAGTAGTGCCATTTGACCTGAAAAAACCTGTTTGTTGTCATATACTACAAAGAATAAAATTTAACACTTACTGGGTGTTTCACATTTTCTAGCACACTGCTGTTGTGGATGTAATGGTCTATAGACATAAGCAAGTCAAGATTTGTTGGCTGATATAAAGCTTTCATGACAGGAAAAATAATATAGATGTCATGGGTTGGAGTTCCCTGTATAAAAGCTCAGGAAATATTCAGGTCTAGGTGTTACTGAAATAATAATATTTAGAGGCAAAGCCTGTACATGTATCTCCCATCTTAACTTCCCTCATGATTGATTGTGGAGGTGCACTGGAGAGGCAGATGCTATGATTAGCTCAACCCAGCTAACAGATGTGGATGAAAAAAAGGATGGGGAAGTCAAGGCTTGGTGTTCAACATTTCTGCAGACCTAGGAAGGTGGATCCTATGAAATTTCCTGAGCCAAATGGACAGAAGGCTTTACAGCCAGAAAGACTGGTCTTTTTCCCACAACAATATCAGTTGGTCTAATCTAAATATTTCACTTCCAAAGCACCTTAAATTCACTCAAAGCATGAATCAATGTTTTAACGAACAACATATCAGTCTTTTTGTGGTCCTCTTTCTGCATTCACAGCTTGGTAGTAAACTCAGTAGTTAGGAGTAGACATCTTCTCCCTGCATCACTCCAGTCTTAAACTAAATCCAAATTATAACATCAGCATTCTTATTTTCACCTTGTAAATTCAGTCCTACAAGTCTTCTCTTATCAATACACCAAGATTAGAATGTATTGTTAGGCTGCATGGATATTGCCATTCTCATCTCTATAATCCCCAATCAAGAACACTTAAATTTCCTAATCCGTTAATACCTGAAATCATGGTAGGATTTTCAAGAGGAGAGAAACTGTCTCAAACAAGTAGCACTTTTGATACTTGCAACTGAAATACTTAAACACATGACCTTGAGAGGTAAGAATTAGAAAGGAGGAATAGGCATAGAGCTAGAACACATGGTCCTGCTTTGAAAAAAAGAAACTCTGCATATAAGATAGTTTTGCAAGGGAGTTACAGCTCATCTCATCATCTATTCTCAATGCAGCATGCAAAAGGAATTAAAGAAGAGGAGAACAGAAAATGAAGAAACAAAATTAGAAGTACCGTGACACCTTAATAACAAATTATTGCAGCTTTTCCAGGGAACAAAAGCATCAATATTGTATATGAGAAAAGTTCTGAAAGTTCGATTGAGGAGACACAAATAGTACTTAGAATAACTTAGTGATAAAACTTATCACCTCATTTTGTTTGCCTTGAATCTTCTCTCCAGCACTGAATCTATCTACAGGTTGAGAGTAAAAAACAATTGCAATTACCTGCACCAAACTGTGCTCTGTTGAATCTTTGTTGACAGGGCAAATATCTGTAAACAGGTACAGTCCTGATGACGAGAAAAGACAGAAAATGTCCACATCAGTGGGGAAAAAAGGTATACTGTTAAAACTTCAAGTTACTCTGTGCTGAAAGGACATCTGCAGCCATGGTCGTGGTAGGGATTCAGCTTCAAAATCCAAACAGTAAATGTTTACACATAAACTTTCACATTGGACTCCATAAACTCAAACTGATTATGTAAACAGAGACACCTAGGGCTATTTCAGACATTATATGCTTCCAGAGATACTTCCACACTCTATAGGAATCTTTCTGGACCTCATATGGCAGTAGATGACTAATTTTGGCAGCTGAACAAGACCTAAGTTTCTCCCACAAGTTGAGCGTTCCAGCTCCCATTTTACTGAATGGAGAGCTCATCAGTGCAGTCCATGGAGAGAGCCCTAGAGAGCAGTCCAGCTGGTAAAATTTGTGTCTCTGCTGTAATGCAGTGATAACCAGCTTTCTAGCCTCCATTAATGTTATTTGCCTAGAATGGGATCCTGTGATCAGATTTTCTCTAACCTCCAATGGTTGCTTCAGAAGGATAAAGATCTCTCCTAGTTTCCATGCCATTCTGCAAGTCCTATGCAGATGTCTCAAACCCCCAAGCAGCAGCAGGGACCCATACTTGGTAACAGAAACCCACCTGAGAACCCCAATAGCTATGCTGGAACCTTAAACTGAGAGATTACATCCAAACACCAACATTGTGAACAGCTAAATGATTCTGAAGCTGAATCTTAATGCTTTTGGAAGGTTCTGTGGTAGATTTTCCCAAGTATCACTCTTGGGATAAAAGCAGTTTCAGTCTTCTCACATTTCTCTCCAGTAATAATTCTGTCTTCACATTGAGAGTCAACTTGGCTTAACGACAGCTGCAGTCACATACAAAAATAGACATAAAGACTAGTAATTGTGACACAAAAAGACAATATGCCTGCAAGGTAAATGGAATCCTAAATAAAGGAAATTCATTTAGTAATGTCATTAGTCCAGGTGAAAACTGGGGACTCAGTCTTTTTCCTAACATAAATAACTTGAACTGAGCTGCTCACATGAGTGAAATTTATCTGATATTCTAAATTCAGGTTGTGTGGAGAATTGCTCTGTAGAGCAGGAAAAATCTTTCTACAGGACTGTCTTAAATAAGTTGCAAAGCAATTTGCAGATGTTTAGATCAGTTGTTGCTGTTGCTAAAACTTTTGGCCCATCTTTTCTTTCTTCCAGAAACTATTTGTAGTAGAAAAAATTGTATTGTAGAAACAATTCTTGAATGAAATTTCCCCTTTCACCCCTCCCAAATTAAATACAGTTACTTTTAGTATTTCAAGATTGCCTCCACATATAATGCTTCTCTAAAGATTTAATTTAATTTGGTCACAGGTTTTCTACTTTCATTTCCCATAGGAAAGTAAGTTCTTTCTTTTGATTTGGAAGAGAATATGTCAGATTAAAATATTGACTGAACTCCTAAGACTGTGTCATTAAACAGACTAATACAAGAAATATGTATTCACATCACTAAATCTCTATTACAGTGAAGCCATTTTTTAAACCAGTACATCTTCAGAATAAGCAAAGCTGTCAGCAGTATTTTGCGAGATGCTCTGGAAGAATATCCAGCTTCCATTCTATTTTTTTATACAAACTACAGTTTCATGGGATCCAAGTTTGCTACTGGCTAAATTACTTTTACAGACCTCAGCTGGAATATCTCAGCTGTGTGCCCAGGATGGCCAGAGGATCAAGACTGAAGGAATGCTTCCCAAGGCTGAGGAATGAAATAAAACTTCCATATAATTCCATTTCACTCTTGAGGATAAATAATCTTCTGAGACCAGGGTACCTCAGGGTCAAATAGGTCTAATCTAATTCCTGAGAAGATCCCCACAACAGGTGGGCTCCTTCTCCTATAATGCTATTCTGCTAAGCATTAATAACCCAGCTGCAGCTGGTCTGCACTCCCCCCACACTCAGGTGTGCATTCATCATCCTGCCTGCTCCTGCCAACATCCCAGGGGCAAGAGGGAAACAGAACTGGTCAAACAGCAGCAAGTGCTAAGCTGTGATAGATCGAGGAGAGAAAGGTGAGAAAGCAGGGACTGGCTCGGTCTTTTAATGTGATTCTAGGATCCCTGCTGCTTACAACAGACATATCCTGCTGCATAATGCAAGTGGCCTCATGCACCATATTAAGACCATATGAAATATCTGTTTGTAATTCACAGTCATACTTAAATCTTTGCCTAAATTATGACCTCTTAAAAAGTGAGTAATAACTGAGTAGACACCAGGAGAAATATGTCTTAATTATTTTAGCTCATCCATAACCACTCTGGATCTCTCTATGCCAGCTGCAGAGGCAATCATTTGGAAACTGCACTGTTCAATAACCTCTGCATATCGCTTTCCATTAAGATATGAAAGCCTGAACTATCTACTTACGTCAGAGCCTAGGAGTCAATGCAACTTCAAATTGATGCTTAATATTCACAAATTCTTGTATTAGCATGCAAGAACACAAACTGTTGGGGTTTTTTTCCCCTTCTTTTTATTTATTATTTTAGGTTTCTTCTAAATTCAAACAGTTTCCTCGCACAGGATGTAAATTATTATTACAATGAAAGCAGCCAGAAGCTTGGAAATTATTTCTCCTCTGAGCAGTAGGAGATTGTTCGGGTCCTGCTGTTTTGAAAACCTTCTTCCCTCCACGCAGGCTACCCTGTGAAGAGAAAGCCGTTTGAATATTTTGGCAATCAGAGAAGGCCCCAACATAAATTATGGATACAGAAACTCAGAAGACATTCTAACAAATAGAATACTATGGAATCCATTTTTCAGCCACCATATGGTGTCAACAGAATGCCACTTTGTTTCTTTTGGGTAGCAGCTCATCATTAAAAAAATAAACAGGCTAGGGGTTTTTTGGTGAGTAGGGACTCTACAGTCATTATGTAGAAAAAATAACAAATTATAAACTGGCCTATTGCTTTACAATATTCTTTCATTAGTGCATATACATAGGTATTTTAGTTGTTTCTCTTTTAAAACAAGAACAGGACAGTCTGTCATTGAAGCTCAGATGTTTTAATTTTGTGATATATTTTCAAGAGTGAGAAAAGTTATTCAAAGCAATTTATAACATTAGACTTGTTGCAGGTAATTTACAAGTTGTTTTTTAACAGCTAAAACTTGTCTCCTTCTTAGTAACACAGTCCATGAATTTCCCTTGTATCCTCGAAGATTGCAGTCAAAGATGAGACCAGTTTTGATTTGTGGTGTTTATTTATGAAAATAAATGAAAAAATGGTATAGACAGAAGAGTGCAACTACTTCCTAACCCAGCAAAAATTTTGTTTGGCAGGTTTTCCTTCATAATATCATCTGATGTAAACCAAACTATTTCCTTCTAGTAAGTGTAAAACTTGAAAATTAGATCAGTTTTCACCACAGTTCCATGGATATTTTCTGCACCTTCCATCATTTTCCATTCCACCTAAACTATCCCTAAATTAAATTAGGTCAGTCTTTTCTTTTCCTCTAGTGAAATTAATATAGCTTCTCTCAAAGGGCAACCCTAAAAAAAGCTGCAGAAAAACAATCTGTCCCTCTTTTTTTCAGGTCTTCTCACTTCTTCCTTTGCAGGCTATCCTGCAGTCAGGACATGAATTGGATCTTTGAGCAGGATTTTCAGCCTCATAATGACAATTAGCTCTAACAGAGTGCAAGGTTACAAACAGAACCATATGAATTTCCTGAAGATTCCATTTTCTGCATGAAAAAAGTCAACAGTCTGGACAGGTACTGGTTTATTATGACTGGAGTCAGAAGTCATTACACTTAATTTTTGTCTTTCCTTTGCCAAAGTAAAAACACTTTGGGAAATCTCTTGACTCTTTCATTGGCTTTCTCAGGCTCTACTTTTCCTACAGTATTATCACATTTTACATATTGAAACAAACAAAACAAATCATGCAGAGATGGAATAAGCCATATTTACAAGCTATCAAAACATTGACCCTGAGTCCATTTACAATCGTAGCAATTTGTCTTGTTGTGGAAGAATACTTATTTGTCAACAGGCCCATGTGTCTTCTTCCTTCCTCATAAATATTGCTCTTTCTGTTTCCCAGGTAAGAGCAGCAAATCATAAAGTATGCATAGCACCTTCTCCCCTGTTTCTAGTTAGGTTAACCTAGCAAAGAGTTTGTGTAATGATAAAACAATATCAGAATCCATCTCTGTACCCAAAGATCACACTCCTAAAACCAGTAAAACTCGAAAATCAGCTATAAGGAATTAAAGATATAAGAATGAAGTCACCAAGTTTTGTGTTAATCACTTGCCTCCCATGGGTTTTATGTCTCTGCCTCCTTTTCATTACAATGATGATGGTGATGATGATGATTATCATTTAATGATAATTATTATTATAGTATAATTATTGTTATCATTATTAAATTTTATTTTATTTCAATTAATAAGCCGTTCTTCTATGAATCTGCAAGGTTTACCTTTTCTTGCCAATGCTTCTCCCCAGCAGAGGAAGGGAGGGCAGTGAGCAAGCAGTTAAGTGGTTCTTAGTTTCTAGCTAGACTAAACCACTACATGTATTTTACAAGTTAGGAATGGAATAAACCTGCTCAACCATTCTCCCAAGACAAACTTTTTCTGGAATATTTTGTTCAAGTTATTTTCCAGCTATAAAAAGCTTTTGACTATATGTGATTTCCTGTAGGGGATGTATTATTAGCCCAGTATATAACACAGGCAGGAAAATCTTATTGTTTTTTCTTTTTCTAAATATTGGGATATTTTTCCAAACAATGACCTTCGGTAAGTTTCCACTGCTAGAGTGGATATTCCTCTTTTTGTTGTTGTTATTTAATTTAGTCCATTATCTTTCTTCTTTTTTTTTCCTTTCTTTATTCTTTCAAATGTGAAAGCAAATAAGTGAAAAACAAAATCAAACACGCTAGTTATAAGCACAAGTCGTCTTATTCACTGTCTGAAATTCATACAATTCAGCTCTGCTTGTCTGGTCACACTTGTCTTTCTTCCATTTATGTCTGACTGATAAGCATGAATTAGAACTATAAATAGCTGTTGATATTTATTATTTGTATAACACCATAAGTATGAGAGAGATATTTAAAAGAAATGTCATCATATCTTTGGCTATGCAGGGTGGCAGCAAAAAGTGATGATTGCGTTTGGATTATATGCTAGCATACAGGAAATACAGCCAGATTTTCCCCTGGGAAATTCCCTCCTATTTGTAAGAAGCAGAGATGATGTAGGGAAATTCAGGAAAAACAAGTGAGGCAATGTATGTTTATAAATATATATCCATTAGGCTAAGTTGGGAGTTCTTGGAAGACTGATACATCAGTCCAGTTTAAATCAACTCTTTGCTGAATTAATTTATTCCTTAAGAGCACAGATGCTGGTGGTTAATCCTTACACACTATTGATCACTAACACCACACAGAGCTGTTAGCCTTTGATACCCATATCCTAAATCAGAGATGAGTGCCCAGCACCGCAGCTGTACACTTGGCACCGATGGCTACAGCCTCTGATGGGCATGGTAGCCTAGATCAGACTTCAGAGCTTCCTGATTAGAGAAGTCAGAATTGAGTCAGACTTATCTTCTTTCACCCTGTGACATTGCTGCTACTGCCTCCCTCCCAAAAGGAGCGTTCTCATCTGCCTTATCTGCTCCTGACTGCTTATCTTGGTTTTTGGTTTTGCCAGTCATCTTCCCTGTGTTCAGCAGGATTATCTGTTTGCTGTTATTTGAGCTTTCCTTCTCCTTTGTCTAGCAAATTATCACTGTTTGAATGTCTCCTGCCAGCAGCTACATTCATCTTCCCTTGCCTTGACTATTTCTACTTAAATAGTTATGTAAAATGTTTATATGTCGTATCTGATGGTGACATCACACTGCTACAAAGTGCTTGTAGAATCACAGAATGTTTTGGGTTGGAAGGGACATTAAAGACCATCTAATTCCAACCCCCCAGTGCCATAGGCAGGGATACCTTCCACCAGACAAGGCTGCTCACATATTTGTCTTCTTTGCAGTATTTTAATATGTTTATGGTCAGGTTCAAAGGTAAATAATACTGATTATATTCTGATCATACCTTTTTCAGTAACAAAGGTTTGGCCCCTTCTCAAAGAAATACGGGAAGAAGTATTAACCTTATAATCTGCCCTAAAATTCCCTACTCAAGATGTGTGTAAAGGATCCCATCCAAATTTACTTGTTCACTGAAAATCCTGAGAGAAGACCCTAGGTACTGTCCTGTAGTGAACAAGATTGATCTGGAACCAGTTGCTATCCATTAGCAGCAAAGGAAATCCTCATGATTAGGCTTTCTACAAAGACAACTCAGGGAATAGAATAAAGTAACAGGACATGAACCCAGATCTTGTTCTTAGTCATGTTCTACTAATTTTTTCTATAAAACTGAGCAAACTTTGGAGCAGATGCAATTATTTTTTCAGCAATAATAACTGTATAACAAAGCTTCAAACAGCTCAAGGCATGTTTTTCAGATAACGTATAAAGCTGTAAATATTGCTGTTAGTTTACCATTTCATATCTAATAAAAATCCCTGTGCCTTATCTGGCAATTTATGATGTAAAGAGAGAAAGAAAAGGGTCTTTATGTGGCTACTACACTCTTTAAATTAATTTTTATGGTGCTCTCAGAAAGTTATTGTTATCCATTCCACCAACAAAGAAATGAATCATGGATAATGGGTAAGCACCTTTGTACTGTTTACAGGTTTTCAGACTTTAAAGTTTACATCCTGGTAAGAGAGTATATCAATTTAATTAGGTGCTTTGAGTAATTTACCCAAGTAAGTTGTTTGGTGATAAGTCCTTAGTCCTCAATCTTCTTCTGATTAAAAGGATGATTAATCTTCAGTTGCTTAAAAAGCCTTCAGCGACAAAACATCCAACCACTTTTACTGATGTTCCTTTTTCCATTTATATTCTGAGCATGGGAAGTAGGTGGAGATGAGCTGCCTGACACTTTGTTTTGTTGGAATACATTCAGTATTCCATAATTGCAAAATTTCCTCATGTCATGCTTCAAGGGTGGGCAGTTTTATGTTATTCCCAGTTTTGATGATATGCCAGTTGGTACAGCTCAGTGCATTTTGGAGCACTGTAAAATTAGAGTTCATGGAACAACTGGTTTTCATTTCAGTCCCTCCTTTCTCATAGTCTGTTGCTTTCTCCTTGGTTCTGAAGTTCAATCTGTATGTGAAATTGTAGCTCTGACTTTTGTAACACCCATGCACACACCATTACATAATCACTCTGTTAATAATTGTGGATTTAAAGCTTCTGATCCCTTTTGCTCTCCCTGGAGGAACAAACATCAGGCAGTTTTCTGCCCCCTGTCCGCTTTGTTTCTCAATGCTGGAATTTCTTTGGAATTTCAGCAGTGGTTTCCTGCTACCCTAGCAGTATCAGGAGCAGGCCTAACAAGCATTTTCTCAGCTCACACTGCAGCCTGGAAAAGAGTGGGGGCATGGGGTGGGGAGAGGATGCACCACCACAAGGATTTGTGGATTAAACAACCCAGGAAAGCTGTCAGGAAAGTAAAAATCATCACTCTGGACTTGCAGAGACTATGGATATCTCTCTAGAAGATTTTTCTGGAGGATGTCAGAAGGAGACATACTTTGCCAAAGCTAACTTTGGGCCACTAAGGTTTCTGTCCTGATTTGAAACCTCTTCGTGAAGGTGGAGTGCTCCAGCCCAGCCTGCAGACACCAGTGGTGTATTTGCACCCCTGAAGTCATGCTCCATGTCACAGCAGTGGGTCAGAGCTGCGTGTGGCACTTGGCAGCAGGGCAAGGAACACTCCTGCTCCGCGGGGTCTGAGGCACTCCCACTGCGCTGGCCACTCTCAGCCTGTGAATATAAATGATGCCCAGGGAGGAGAAGGGATAACTCACCCACTGTCAGTCAGATAGTAACAGTCAAAATGCAAATTTTATACTTAGAGTATTTGCATTTTAAAAGTGACAGCAGGAAGAATACAGCTAAAGCACAAGCATCATGCTCTTGTCAGTTTTTTCAGGGCTTTAAAAATATCTTGAGGGTTCCTCACTTCAGTTAGGTTCAGCAAGTTGAAGTCATAAAAGTTTATATTTTCATACACTGACCAGACCAGCTCTTATTTCATGCACTGAATTTTAGCTGAACCAGATTAATTTAACCCATGTTTGTGGCTGGCCACATTTTAGACTGCCTTCAGCATGCTACTTTACCAGATTTAAGTCAGCAGTGAATCACAAGCAAACTTTGGTCTGGCATTACTTAGCTTCCCCTCAGGTTAGTGGCACTGCTTAGAAATGTGTCTTAAAGAAATGTGCCTAAAATGCTAGCTTGAGCAATTTTAACTTCTCTCTTTTATATAACACTGCTCTAGGCTTACAGCAGTAATTACATCGAGCAGAACTACCTGCTGCCATACTCACTTTCTGCACAGGTGTGACAGTGGAAGGTCTGTGAATCTGTTCGGGATTTTGTAATTTATTATTATTTCGGGGCACTTAACCCTCCCTGTTGCTCACTGTGTATGTTCTCCTCTCTCTTTTTAGCTCACTGGCCCTATTTTCTCATGTTCTGCAAGATTCTTGGGATCTCCTTTCCCCACTCACCTTTTTCTTTACCCAGTGTTTATTTTCCTCTGCTGCTTATCCTTCCCTTTGTGCTTTTCTGGTGCCTTCCCTGCCCTTGTTTTTGGCCAGGTATTGCAGTTAACGCACACACAATGTTTTCAGAATTAAAAACTATCCAACAAAATGCCTCTTACAACAGTTACCTCTGTTAACTACAGAAAGAGAAGAGAGAATTGGAGAGAGAAAACTGCGATTTTAGAAACAGTGAGTGTAATGATGATGTAACATCCATGCTAAGCTTTGCCAAACAATCCCTCATTACACTTTCCTCTCATTTACTGTGTTTATCGTGGCATGCAGAGCATGGCAGAGGATTTGCCTGACTTAGCATCAGCAAGTCCAATGGGATCAAAACACTGTTATCCAGTGTTTTGTGAGTTTCAAGCAGGTCAGGAGCAGTTAAACTACCTGAGAAGTCTGTTCCATCGCCTCAGTTTGGACTGTTTCCTGTAAAGGAAACGTACATGGAATGGCCTTTGATTAGCAAAACTTCTCAGAAAATTTCCTGCTTTTTGTACCTCAGCTGAGCACATATTTGCAAGGATGTATAAAGAACTGACTTTGCATTAATCCAATACTTTCTCTCAATAAAGGAAGTAAAAATGTAAAAGCCAGCATTAATTCTTCTGCATTAGGGTGTACTGCAGTCACAAAATCAAGGAATCACAGGATAATTAGGGTTGGAAGAGACATTCTGGAGATGAGCTCTTGGGTCAGAACAGATTTTTCTGGGCTTTATATTGAAAACTCACAAGGGAAAACTCTGCACAACCTCTCTAGGCAACATGTCCACTACAAGACAGTGGTTAAGAAAGGAAAAGAATAGAGAAAATATTAAAAAGTTCTTGTTTATATAAAATTTGAACTTTTTAGAGTTTATGTTTATTCTTTCCCATCCTCATGTCATGCCCCAATGTGACAAGCTTGGCTCCATCTTCAGCATTTTTTCCAGAGCTGCCCTCCAGCTCCAGAATAGACAGGTACAAGTTCTTTCCTCCCAAATGCAATTCTTTTGCACTTTTCTCTTACTTGTCTTTTCCTTATTATCATTGCCATTAATTGTTTTCTAGTCTTCAGACTCTTGATTTTAAAATTATTTGTTTAATTTTCTTTCCTGACCAGTCAACTCCTCATAACCAACTCTTCTCCTTTCCAAAATCTCTCATATGAAAGGGAAAAGAGTTTCATAAAAATTTTTTGATGTTATTTTTTTAAAAAAACTTATATCAAATCTTACTTTTCCCCTCACCAGTTGTAATAGTTCCTTTCCACAGATAGATAAATAATATGGGCAGAAGTGTCTCTCCCTTCAAATCTTTCTGCCAGTCTTGTACTTCTCAAAATAGCACAGATGAAGAAGAAATCCAACAAGTTTTGTTTTAAAGTGGCCTTTTGAAAATATTAGTGGTCACTACAATTGTGGCAAAAGCAAAACCTTTTCCAAAGGGCTATGTAAATGTTTAGATTCCTTCAGTTGTGTTAGTGCAAACTTATATGCTGACTATACCATTGACATTCAGCAAAAGCAATAGAAAAATTCATTTTCTTCAATAATATTTTTTCTGATCAGTTTTCTAATCTTCAGTTTTCAGGGTAAAGGGCACTTTATGTACATGTAGCACTCATTTTTTTCTCTTGACAATGTTTCATTTACAGAGACAGTGGGCCTTCTACCAACTCTGGTCTACAGCTGAAAAAACTTCACCAGTTCTGAGCACTTTCTAGCTCTTTCTAGCAGATCTATGTCTTTATATAGCATTGGCACTTTCACATAATCAAATCATATCTGTCACCAGCTTAAATCTCCCTATCTTCAGTGATTTACATTTGGCTCTGATTCAGATTTAGGTTGTGTTTCCTAAGATAATGTCATTCAGTTTTAGTTACGCTCATCACTGGACCTGCCAGGTATTAAAAAACCTATTCCTACAATTCTTATTCCTTTATCTAGAATATTTATTTGCACAGGAAGCATCTAGAAAATTTCTCTTTAAAGTGCTGCTTTCCAAAGGGAGTGCTGAAATACCTGGTTTTAGTCAATCCAGCCTTACAGCATGAAATCAAATATCCTGAATATGGCTTGCCACTAAGAACTCATCTACAACTTGTCAAAATGAGAAGAGCAAATGAATCTCCAGCATATTGTCATCCTCATTGTCAAAGGACAGAAACCATCCCACCATAATGCAGCTTTTCAGTGTTACCACTTAAAAATAAAAGCTTTTCTGAAACTCTCCAGGCTTCTTTCCATTCCTATCACAAATATCAATTGGTCCACTTGTATGGTCCCAGCATCTCTTTAGTGATATACAGAGCTGTAGGCACAGGAAATCATTTTTCACTTGAAGTAATACTATTTGGTGCAGTTTTTTCTGACACTGCAACTTCATACTTAAGTGAAGTAGATTTCTTTTATATCCCACCAGGCTGACTGATAAGGAAATATTTTTGTACTCCTAGCATCATGTTTTAGAAATACTTTTATTTTGCTCTGTCTAAAGGAACCACTAAGGTGTGACTCAGTATCAGTTTGAATTTATGTACTTCTGGTTCTGTCAAGATTCACCTCATCACAGTCTTTTCCTTTTTTCAACATCTCTGGAAGAGTTTAATCTTTCTCCACTGAGTAAGGAGACATTTAAAGAGACAAACCTCTAATTCTGCAGAAACTGGCCTAGCATACAAACCAATAGGTCAATTTCCTGGGCAGCAACAGATGAGGATTTGAACCAATCTTAAAATACATTAGGCCGAAGACCAAATTTACAATGCCTTTTGCAATTTGCCCCACAGTCTACAAATTGAGGCTAACTGCTGTGGTTTTGGTGCCAACCCATTGCTTTAATATCAGGAGGCAGACAAGAAGGGGGTAAGAGAATAATACTGTAGAGTTTTTCTCCCCAAAAAGAACCCTTAAAATACCCCATAAAAGCCTAAGGCCAGTTCCCATTCTCTAAAGTGTTCCCTGAGGATTTCCCTGCTTGTGGTAAATTACATTATTGTGTGATGAGCCATAAAGGAGCAAAAGGGTGAAGAACAGTGATTGCTGTTCATTGTTTTGTGTGTTTTCCTTGTACTACTGGCAAGGGTCAGAAGACAGATTCGGAGATTCAAGAGAATTGCTAAATTATTGTATTGCCCATACAGTTTGTTTGCTGCACCAGATGATTCATGCAATCAATGCTAATAAATAAAACTCTGTTCCCTGATTACTCTTTCCTATGTGAGGGTTCACTCTCAATTTAAAAGGAAATAAAGATGTAGTCATAGAAAAAAAGGTCAGTCCACCAATTTTATTTTAAATAGTGCAACAAAGCTTCGCAACCAGGAGAATTGTTGCAAGAAAGTAACAGACAATTACTCAGCCAAACGAAACAGAAACCAGGAAGAAAGTCCATTTGTTTACAAAGTAAGGGATGTGACCATCCTGTAATAAAGTCCCTTTCCAGCAAGAGCTTAAAGACATAAAGCTTAGAATTTAAGATAAAGGCCTGTGATAAAGCTTAGAAACATTTATAGCAGGAAGAGGACAAATTAAATCCTAGCAATTCATGGTGAAATATTATTATATTTTGTTAAATTATAAAATCTTACTTCCTCTCCCTATAATTTAAAATGACAAAAGAGAAATGCTAAATAATGAATGCCATGAACTCTTAATTTAAAAGGAAATAAAGATGTGGGCAGACAAAGGTATCTCCATTAAAAAATCAAAAAAACAAAACTAAAATGAAAAATAAACCAAAAAAACAAAACAAAACAAAACAAACAAACAAAAAAACCCCCAAAAAACAAAACAAAACAAAAAAAAACAACAAAAAAAACAAAACAAAAACAAAATTAAAAAATAAAAAAACCACAAACCCAAAAACAGTGACAAGAGTTGACACAGGTCAGCTGACTGGCTTTTTCCAGTAGATTCATGGATGTGGCCATCCTTGTTGAAATCTTGGGCCAATTTACAGACTTGGATGAGATCCTAGTGTACTGGCTATGGTTGTGATGGATATAATTTTCTTCCATGTGGTGCTGTGCTTCGATTTTTTGACTAAGTGCTTATAACACACTTGGCTACCCTTGGTGGATCAGCACCTGCACAGTGTCAAGTCTGTCTGTTTTCCAAATGTGCCCATGCAGCAAGTGTGTTAGGAGCACACAATAAGCTGGGAGGGTACACAACCAGGAGACTTGACTCAAACTGACCAAAAGGATATCCCATGCCGTGTAACATCATGCTCACCAATGAAAACATAGGGAATAGAGTTTTGGGAGGAAGGTAGACATTGCTTGGAAACTGATTTGCCATCAATCTGCTAGGGAGAGNACATAGGGAATAGAGTTTTGGGAGGAAGGTAGACATTGCTTGGAAACTGATTTGCCATCAATCTGCTAGGGAGAGCCTTTTGCACC
>VZRF01000109.1:0-38230 GCA_013396875.1 Vireo altiloquus
AGTCACCTAAATGCAAGAGAGATGGGCATTCAGTTCCTTACAGAATGAAGACATGGAGTCCTCTTTCCTTTTAACAAGACTAAGCACGTTCCACAGTTTTAGACTGCATAGCTAATAAGTCCTCTCAACAGGATGTCCTTTTAGACCTTAGTTTCTCCAAGATGTTATAGCATTAACTGCCTTTTTATTTCTTAGGAGATCAAAAAAGTGTTATGTTGGAACATTTTAATGCAGCCACTGCACTTCAAAGACACATGACTTCATTCTCTTTTTGAACTCTCCCAGCAATGTTTCTGCTTAATAAAACCTCCCTCTATTAGAAACTCTATTTATACCTATATCTATGTCTATATCTATTCTCAGAGAGATATGATCAAAATACAACAGACTATTCAATAGGTCAGGTGACTAACAGGAATGTCAGCTAAGTTAGTATCAGTAAGATAATTAACTCAAGTAATGATGCTCAACACAAGCGAAAATAAACTACTGGCACCACTTTTCCCTGATCATCGCACATGAAACCAAGGGATCATTTGCATAAGTATTTAACTACCTAATTAACACTATGGTCAAAAGTGGAAGTATATAATTTTTTTTTTAGAGTTAATATCACCCTTTTCAAGTCAAAATTTAGTCTAAGTTTGCAAACCAACAAAACAAAAAACCAGAATTATATTTATGAAGCCCTAAAGTCATCCAAGACCTAGATAAACTTTTTTATGGATCACTAAGAAAATCTATGCAGCTTTCAAAGTGCCTGGACCCACTAAAATGGATTTAAAAGTTCAGTGAAAACGCATATGCACCACTGCTACTGAATTTTTGGTGAGAGAGTAGGAAACATGCAATGTTGGACCAAATGTCAAAGACAAAATGAAACTAAACAAACAATTTCAAAATATATTTCAGTCCCAAAACACAGAATTTACCATTTAAAACTTCAACCAGTTCATCATTTTGGCTCTGTTCTCCATGTCACTATCTTCTGACCGTGGGGAGGTGCAAAATCAAGTCTCTTGTGCTCCAGCATGATGCCTTAAATGGCTACCTAGAAACAGAGACTAGACAGGAATAAAGGAATAAAGGAGGTATTTATTTGAAAGATGTACACTTCAGAGGTCACACTCTGGGCTCCAGAGGCTCCTGCCTCAGTGCATCCCAAAATGGACAATGACAGCTCCCGAGTTCTTCCCACTTTGATATCAGCATCAATTGCCCAAGCAGAAGCCAGGCAAGGATGGAATTTCCCCAAGCTTTCCCCCTCTCCCCAAGATGAAGATTTACAGTTTTTCAGCCTAGGACAGTCTGGGTGTCCTTGGAGAGCGAGCTGGAGAGGCTTTGTTATGTCTATCTTAGCATAAGGGAACAGCACTTAACGAGCTACAGGAAACTTCAGAGTTACACTGGCAGAACAGGATTGGAAAAATATAAAAGTTAAAACCTAAGGCAGAACCAATCTAAGAAAACTTAGGACTGGTTAAAGAAAACTTAGGACCAACCATCGATTAAGCCCACACCACTCAGAGGTACTAACTAAACACACTGCCATATCTGAACTTCTCTCACAGTAAACAGTAAATTACAAAAATCCTGGCACAAAGACAAAGCAGGTGATTGAGGTCTGAGTGAGGCGAGGTGGAGTGACATGTGGATAAATAATGTTTGCACTCACACAGCTGTGCTGCCCATGCCTGGCCACTTCTGCCTGGATGCCCACATCACACCAGGCACAGCTCTCAGCAGCACTCGAGTATTCTGCACTTTGATCTTCAGCTCGGAGCTGTGACACCACTTTTGAAACAGGGCTCAAGGCTGGGAACAACACCAGTTGCTCCTCGTGGCCAAAAATCACCAAAAAATCAAAAAACCACCTTCTCCTCCAGGAAAGGCAAATCCTTGTGGCCGAGGACTCTCTGGAGCTGGCGCTGCTCAGAGCACATAGGAGAGCACATGAAGCTCTCAGCTCACATCCACACCTGGGGAAAAAAAT
Source organism: Vireo altiloquus (assembly GCA_013396875.1). Taxonomy (NCBI): domain Eukaryota; kingdom Metazoa; phylum Chordata; class Aves; order Passeriformes; family Vireonidae; genus Vireo; species Vireo altiloquus. The sequence continues at coordinate 1,994 of VZRF01000109.1, forward strand.
CATCAGCCACCACCTCACTGTTCACTGCTCCATTCTGAACATCTGCAAACAAATGCCAGACCAGCAGCACACCTCCCTTGTGCTGCCCCTGCTTTGCCCCATGCTCTCTCTCTTTTTCCAGAGCAGAGACCCTTGGAAGCCCCCACGTTCCCTGACACCTCTGAGCAGTGGCTCAGTGACACAGGGCCAAGCCTTCAGCTGCTCATCTGCCTCATCTGCCTCAGCCTCCAGCAGCTGCAAAATCAAAAATAGCTGCCATAGGCAAAGCACGGCTGAAGATGAGAACACTTGTTCCTTTATTTCAGGCTGATAATGGTGTCACTGTTGACATGTTTGGGCTCTGAAAGGAGTGCTAATGAGGAAATGGACAAAATTATAAAGGCAGAATAAGGAACATTCTAAAATAGAAATGGGAAAATTACCCTCCTTTTAAATTTACATGGAAAATTTGACTAGCCACGACAAAATTATATGCTTATTTGGCTCTTTAGGATGAATTTCTTGCTAACTACAAGCAGAGCAATCATTTAAAGAAGCATTCTCAGCTCTTAAAATTGATTCTCACCCTGACCAAATGAGACAATTTTATCAGGTATCAAAATTATATGTGCCATCATTGCCTCCTCATGACTTGAGAAGAACATGGTCAATAAGGAACAGAACCTTATTATTGTAGAATTTACTCTCCAGCTTTTGGCCACGTCCTGGCAAACCCCAACATTTACAGGATACTTTAGTTCACAGAAAAGAAGTCTCCTGCAAGAATGAGAAATTACATTTCATCTAGTGTAGCAGGAGTATTACCTGTGTGTATATTACCTATACCATGTGTATTTTTGCTTATATTGTCTACAAAAGCACTAAAATGTAATTCTAATTTTGTGAGCCAAACAAGGGGTAGGGAGAGTGAAAGACTGCTGTGGAATCCATTTACTTCATTCACAAACACAGCAGTAGTTGCTACTGAAGTAAATGTTGCAAGGGAGCTATTTGGGAAGGAGAAGGTGTTATTTTCATTAGGTGAATCCCTGTGCATTAGTCACATATTTGTCAGATTCCCTCTATCACTAATTAGCCATGTAGCCAAAGCTTGGGTAAGCCAAGGTCAGTCCTGCCTTTTGGGGCTGTAAGCCAGGTTTCTTAAAAACTCAGCATGGTAAAGAGCCATCAGCAGCACTGAAATCTGCAAATCATTTCTGAGCTACAGCTTCCAGCACTGTGCCACAGGGAGCAGACAGGGCCAGGTTCACTGAAAGGCTACCTGACATCCAGGAGCAGGAAAACTGCCAACCTTCAGTTATCTGCATCCAGCCATGAAAGGCATCTCTGGAGGCCTTTGGATAAACATCTCAAACAGGCAAAATCAGATGCTGCTAAACAGAAAAGCATCAGGCACAGTCTAAGTTGATCTGCACACCCACAGATAGATTTAATGATGAAATGAGGCACTGCACCATGGCAGTGGCCACTGACAATGTGCCCCTCAAATGGGATCCCTGTCTGGTGTGCAAAGAGCCCAAACACAGCCTCAGCTATGGATTGTGGAGGGGAAATTCTCCCACTGGCCACTGATGGTAGCACTCAGGGCTGTGCCCTCTGTGCATGGAGCAAACCCAGGGCAAGGTCTGCACATTTAAACTGAAACCATAAATATAAACCCTAAATATGAAACTACCTTCTTTTTCTGGACACTGCTACGTCCTAGGATAATCCCAGAACTGGCACTTGGACCACAGCACAACATAGATGATTAAATAAAAACTTGACACTGAATCCTTATTTCAATCACTTCTGAGAGGATGTTCATTTTAGTTTCATCATTGTATGCCTAAATTGCATTTGAAGAGCAGACATATTTCTAAAACAGGTCAGAAATAAGCAAAATCATTATGGAGACACATTCACTCTGCATTCAGAGTTTACAGACAGCCTGGGTTTAAGATGAAAAATCCTTTAAGATACTAGACTTTTGGCCTAGTCTAGTCACTCCTTTGTTAATTATATTTGGGTACAAATGCCCCAGAAGCAAAAAGCTATTTAAGAATGAATTCTAAGAGCTTTATGGAGAAGAACCAAGATTTGCATCACTGCCTACCAGAGTTCTCATGTGAATGTTCCTCGTTCTCAGGATTATAAAATGCACACTGGCAATTTGGCTATTTGTACACAAACTCTCTGACTCCTGGAAATTACATATCCCACTTCTCTACCCAGAATAAAATGTTTTCAACTATCACATTTACACAAAGTTTTTACATGTTTAGACACAAAGCCAGGACATTTCCATCTCCTTTGTCATCCTTTATGATGCCTGTTTCAACCTCCTGTGATGAAGATGGAAGGCAGAGCAAATCTCGCAGGAGCATTCTCAGAGGAGAAATGTCTTGCTTGTTTATGAGGAAAATGAAGCACTTCCTGTGCTTTTTACAAACCTGTTTCCCCCTTCTTTGTTGCAGTTGTTGTGAGCCAACCCACTCAGGGTTGAGAGGCCTCTGCACATGCTAGAGTCTTTATTTACAGACCACTGCTCCTTTTGTGCAGTGCAGCTTGTGCTGCTCTGAGGGAACATTCACTGCTCTGAATCATCACAGACTCCATCCCCTCTCTGCTGAGCACTGACTTGCACAAGGCAGAGTTGTTCCATCTTGATTACTGCGAAGAACAGCAGCACCAATGCATGAAGGAAAGCTGAGAGTACCCTTAAGGTGACTTTGTTCTAGCAAAACAACAACATGGCAAAGTGCCATGATGATGGAAGAGAAAGCACAAATCCAGAAGAGCAAGAGATGCTGAGCTTTAAGAAGGCATCCAGTCAATATTAATGTAAAACTAAAGCAGGTTTGGGAGAACACAAATAAGGACACTGAGAAGAAGACACCAAATTCACAAGACTAGATGTTGGAATCCAGGAAAGTCAAACAGCTTTCCCTGATCCTTTAGGGATGAGATTTATCCCTAAAGCCCCACAGGAAGGCTCAGCCTATGAACTAAGCCCGTGGGAAAAGCTGCACCCACTGCTGGGTGAGCAAAAAGCACCAAAGAAATGAAGAGATGTTTAGTGCACCACAGAAAATGGGTTTGTGGTTTTAGGTTTTACCCTATATATTAATATGGGGACAACATGGAGAATTCAGGGTGTTGGCTTCTGCTTCTTCTTCTTCTCCTCCTTCTTCTTCCTTTCTTCTTTGACCTAAGTTCCTGCAATGTATTGATTGGTAGAAAGAATCTAGCGTAGAAGAGATATACTAATAAAATTGATAGATATTGGATGTAAAGACAAAATAAAATACGTAGAACTTTCCTATTTGATGATAAAAACGATATAAACTCTCTAAGCAGCCTCTGCGGCCATTGTGCACCTGGAAGCAGCAGAGAGGCTGTTCCTGAACCTTTGATAAGATATAATAAACAAACCTGAAACAGCGAGCAGTCCCTTCGTTGCTTTTCCTGATATGAGAGATAGAGAAGAAAGGACTTCCCAGGCAAGAACCAGCTTTGTGGGACCTCCCCACAGGGTCTGGGGGCCCATAACGAGATGATTCATTAAGGAATGCCTGATTACTGCTACCCTCACCAAAATATTAACAATTCTAACTGCTTAACATTCAGATCAAAGGCTCAGCTCTACATTTGCTGAAATTATTAATTGGGCCATCTTATACCCTCTGAAAAGGCATTTATCAGAATCTCAGATTGTTTCTTGTGCCCTGCAGAGAAATCTGTTCCCCCTCTCCTCAGGAGTGATCCATCTTACTGCAGCTCATCTGTCACTGAAGGGATTCATGTGAACAGCTGTGTCAACTTCCCTGTCACTGCTCTGCCACTCTGCCTGTCCAAAATACACAGAATAATGCACCTCAAATTTTAACTGTGAATCACACTGACAAAACTTGGAAGATCATCAAAGTCAGCTACACTCAAGACTTTTCAGTGAGCAGGATGGATAAGTATGGATCAGCAGATATTACAGAGACCAGGAAGGCTGAAGTTATTTAGCAGTTCCCTCCCTTGGAACTCCACATTAAAAATGGCCTTGAGAATCTCTCTTACTTTAAGCATCCTTCAGATTCTTCAGAAAAAAACAAAAGGCAGTGAGACAACTAAAAACTATTTTACTCCCTCCTTAAAATGGCTACAAGTTGGGGGAATCTCAAAACCAGATCCAGAAATACTTAAAAATACTTTCTATTATATTCTAGACTAGCAGCCCAGCCTTCTAGTGAAAGGGGATTAAATGTTATTTTAATTTAAAAGTTAATAGTTAAAGTTATTGTAATATGGAGAGAAAAAGCTAACTTTTGGCACTGTAGTCCTGGAACAGAAATTAGAAAGAGACAAGTAGCTTTTAGATGTCATTCCTGTACATCTGTTTTCACATCTTTGAGACATATAATTGTGTATGTAAATGGTCCACAAATGTGAGCCAATACATCATATGTGTGTACAAACTTATCCAATTGCTTCCTCAAAGGGTTATAGTATTAAATTCCTGTGTGTGACTGGTTCTGACATGAGAATTTACAACTCTGGAATGAAGGGGCTGCAGTCTGGATGGAAAATAGGAAGCAATTGAGGAGTACTACCATATAATCATCCTGCACCACCAGAATATGAAAATGGTAAAACTTTGAGGCAGAATACTCAAAGACAGTGATCATTCTGATACACCACAGCGAGCCTGGTTATCAGCCACTGAGGAAATTCAGCCTGCCTTAAGAACTGGGTGCCCAAAACATGTATGTACAAACATGACTGATCTTAAAATAACCCTAAAAATCTTGGCTGAAATCACTTAAATTCCACACAAGTGTCACATATCTCATTTACCAGGGAAGTGTACACCAGAAACATCCCAGAGCAGTAAGATGACACAGGTTCACTAAAGAGATCAGTATTAACATTTATAAATTGATGGCAGCTGAATAGACTAGAAGTGAGTGAAGTTCATTTCCAGGCAAACTTACTCAGCACAGCTCCACAGGGGCTTTTTGGATACTCTGCTGGCTAGGGACAGCCTAACAGCTGAACTCCAGCTCTTCCAAGCCATGGAACAGCTTTAAATAAAAAAAGTTTTAAAAAATTAAAATGCCAAGGCAGATGGATCATTGCACCATGCAATACAAACTTAACTTTCCCACTGCACGCTAATGTATTACATGGTTTTCAATTTCCTTCAGCAGAGTTTCTCTATACTTAGGGATAGAGAATGTACCTAACAGATCAGCCTCAAGCTGAGTGGGAAAAATGTAATTAGATGGAAGCAACTTCTGCTTAACATTTGTTTGCTTAAACTAAGGGAACAAAACTAATTTTTTTAACTTCTGCGTCTCAAAATGCTTTTCATTTTTGCATTTCATGCACAGAAAACCAAACAGAGTATATTACATTTTAGAAGGCACTTATTCACCAAGTTACAGCTTTGCACTACTGCAGCTTCATCAACATTTTACCATCTTGGCCAGGTGTTTAACAACTTAAAAGATGATTCGAGCCCAACTTTGAGTTTATTTCTTCTAGCCAACAATAATGCAGCTTAGTAGACTATTTACAGTGCTGTATAACAGACTGGAAATCATCTCTTCACAGGATGAAATACTTGTGTTGTGCCTTGCAATTCTTTGTGGAGCCAGCACAGTCATTTCCCTGGATGAAGCAGAGAAGCTTCATCTGTGTGAGTTGTATCTACACAGTTCTCACCTATATAATCTCTTTCTTACCTGCCCTATACTTTTGCAAGGACACCACAAAACTCTGACTTATAATTTTTGCTTAGGTTTTAGGGCTGAGGAGAGAAGCACATATCCTAAGACTTTACACTGCCCAGTAAAGCAAGCTTGCAGGCAGCCAAGGAATGAGGATTTAGAAAACCCTGTTAGCAGAGGAAATTAAAACCATCTGATTTGTGGCCACAGGAATCCCCACAAATGTGTGAGGAGGGCAATCTGGAGAGTCCAAAGCACTAGGGAGTGAGGCACGGTGGCTCAAGCAGGACCTCATGGGTTTAGTTCCCCTGGACATTCAGCACTCTGAGCTGTGGAGCCTGAAGGCTCAGCAGACAGCCCTGTTGATTCCTGCTGCTTTTGCCCCAAATAGCCAACCAAATTACAGCTACAAAGCAAGCATAAGCATATTTACTACCATTATTTTGTAGGTGACTGCACATCAAGCCAAACTGCCAAACCCAGTCCTGGAGTTCTCTAATCCTGAACTCTCCCAGGCAGAAATGACCAGCTGCAGACATCAGGGGGAAATTCTGCACATCACTCTCCAGCCAAGACAATTACCAAGTCTGAGCTCCAGCCCTGGGGACTCCAATGAATGCACAAAGTCCCTGCAATAATACAAGTTTATCATTCTTAAGGCTTTAACTGCTCACACTGAATTTGCAAGCCAGCATCAGGCAGAAGCAACCACAAGACCTTTGCAGAGGGAAACAATCCTCCAAGTTAGTAAGCAATGGCTTCACAAAGCATGAGGAAACTAATAACTGAGAAATACAGAAATGCATAGCCTCTGAAGCAGGATATCTCAAAATGAGGTACATTTTGTACTTCAGAAGACTCACAGAGCATCCATTGCAATTATGATACTTCACTGGTAGCTACCCTAATTACCTGGAGAGGAAATAAACCACCAACCTCACTCTCGTTCGATTTCTGGCGTTTAATTCACTTGCTGGGGAATCTCTTTGCTTAATGGGTATTTATGTCGTTTTCCTTGCAAAACACGTTGCCATGGAGCACTGATCACAGGCAGAAGTAAGTGATTCTGCCTTTTTGAACTGCACAGCCTTCACTTGAGGGACTCTGAACTACTACCTGCCAGCCTTAACCTTTTGCTAACTACACAGGGCAAAACTAGAGCGAGCTGTGGTTATATTTGTTTTGATTTTAGTGAATGGTCTCATCCAAAAGCTACTCTTAAAAGTCTTCCCCATTTTTCACTGGCACTGTGCTTTGACAGAATGGAGTTTCCTTTCCCCGGAGTGAGAAGGTGGCAGATGGGAGAAGGAGGAGGATCCAAGCAGACAGAGAAGTATCGCACAAGACACATGCTGAACTTGTCAACAGAACAAGATTTCTTTACTACAGTGCTTAAAAAAATGAAAGTGCCTGCTTCTTTACTCAACAAATCTTCAGAGCCATACAATAGCACTCAGGCTTTTTTATTTTAGGGTATCCAGAATTTACCTAAGATGCATCTTGCGTTGCAGTTAACTTGATCAACAGTATAGTAGCGAGACTGAAGGAATCTGAGCGACATCTGAGTGAAGGAAAACCATCATACTACTCCTGCTATAAATGGCAGGCAACACAAGGTGTGGATGCAAGCAGAATACATTTGGATTCCTGCCTCCCTTCATTGGTAAGTGGCAAGATGAATCTTTGGGTCTGAAAAAAAACCTCAAAAATAGGGTGTGTGGTCTCAGAACAGCAAGGATATAAACTCCTGATACCTTTAACATTTTTTCTCTTTTGGGCCTACAGAAAAAAACTGGTGCAAGCTTTAAGGTTATGGCTGGTCAGATGCACCCAAAAAAAGGAGCACAGACCAACAGCCCTGATCCTGTCTCCAGCCTGGCACAGGAGAACTCACAGCTGGCTGCTTCCTGCCTGGCATTTCTCTATGGCAGAGGAACAGAACTGAACTACTGCGACTAAAGGAATACTCCAGGTTAAATAAACATATCTAAAAGCTGCCTTCAGTATGAAACCTTTCAATATTCTCCAGAAGTCCCATAATTAAGGAGACTAAAGTCATGTTCAGTGACCACAAATCAGATGGTGAGTCCAACAACTCACAGTAGAGCACAAACGCTGATGACAATTTTCCCCTCCTCTGCACAGAAATAACACAAATAAAGTAAATACTTTTCTTGCCTAAGCAAACATCTGCTTCTCAGAAAGGGCCAGAATCATCCATGCACTGATTCTGCATCACAGAGAACCAGTGAGTGCCAGAAACTTGTCATTTATCACACATTATCCTGCATGCTCAATGTGAAGCACACATTAACATGATGAATTCACATGCAACTGTTATTTCTGAAATAATCCCTTTTGGAGGCCTCAGAAACAGAGCTTCCCTTGAAGTAAAGGTCACAGATTTGATCTACTATCAGCAAGGAACAAGAACAAATTATGAATTATTCCTATCAAAACTGGGGAACAACTTATTTTACAGGAGTTGCAAGCAAGCATTTATTTAATCAATACCACAAAAAATACACATCTTGAAAAATGTAACAGCTACCAAGATTCTGTTAATAGAACAAAATTCAGTAGGTTACACTGGAAAAATGTTCTTGCACCTTGAGCCCACATACATCTTTCCCCACTACCACATCACACACCAAGTGTCCCATGTACTCATTTAGAAGTGCAATGTGTTGCAGGGCTTTAAGAGGTACACCTTTCATAGCATTCAAATTTAAAAGTCCTTGAAAAATCCTTTAACTCAAAAACAAAAAAAGTCCAAGAAAAAGCACACAGGAGGAAACAGTTCAAGGGGAAAAAATAGCAAGTTTGAAAGCCAAAGCAAACTATCTTTCAAGGCAAGTGAGCTTCCTACTCAGAATTATATGATTTGTGTTGCTTGTCATCCTGCCCATTTTCTGAGATGTCTCAACTCAGCAAGATAGCAGCTGGTGTCACTGAAAACCAAAGGCATAAGGGAAGCCAACCTCCAGTTTAATATCTTAGGCATTTGCAGCAAAGCAGCTGCTTACTTGTTCAATCTCTTGGCAACTCAGATTCGTCACCAAGGTCATGGCAGACTAATTATTTTTAAAAATTAATATTAAAATGCCTAAAGGAGGGGAAGGGGAGATGATTAATGATGTATCCTGATAAAATAATTTTCCCATGTTTTACTGAATTGTTGTTCTGAGCATCATCCACAAGGAAAAATAGAAAACTCATCAAGTTCAGAATCCTTTCTATTCAAAATTCTTAACTGACAGAAATTCTTTCCTACTGAGAAAATTGGAAACCAGAATGTTCTAGCCATGTACATCCTTCACTCCTCAGAAAGGGACTGTGTCTGGAATTACAGAATGTGACACAGGCAGTGCACTCTGAGGGATTCAGGACATCCTGATTCTCTTCTGCAAGGTGAGTAACAGGAGAGCTGTGAACAGCTTGTAGGGGTTTGAGTCCCTAACGCTGCAGGTCACATAACATCCAAACTGAGAATGTGCCACATCTTTGCAAAATTCCCCAGAGGAACAGGGCTCTGGGAAGGCCCCAGGTGGCCACAAAGGACACTGGAGCTCATTCTCACAGCTGGGATAAGCACTGGAAATTGCACTGTGCTACAGAATTTCCTGAGCTGCCTGAAGGTATTTCAAAAATAGGTGTACAAAAGAGCCAATATGGTTGCCAGGCTCCCTGGGTGTAACCTCACACTCACTGAACAACTCACATAAAAAACAAATAACAAGTGAATATGACCCGTGAATAAGAGTTAAAACTGGATTTCATGTTCATTATGGACTCGTTTGGAAGTTTCACCTCTTCCACCTCCTGCCTTGGGCTGCTGCTCCCCACCATGACCACTTCACACTAATCTATTTGTTCCAATACAAGGCTACAGAGCAGGGACAGAATAAGATGCTAAATCTGAACAAAGAAAGATAAACCCTATAACCTGAATTCCAGGCATCATGTGAAGGTCCTCCTAGCCAGCATTTAATTTAGCCAATTAGTACTAGAATAAATACAGACAAAGTTTATACCAGGATCAATACATCATATATCATCTTCTCAAAGTAATTATTCCATTAGATTTGTAGAGGGGAGGAGGATGTAGGCCAGAACTAAGCTAGGGAAAATGTCACTATCTCATCTAGCAGGAAGGACTCAGCACAGTGGTTTCTAAAATCATTTCAGTTTGTGTTGTTGCTGCTGGTGGTGGTTGGGTTTCTCTGGTTTTGAGAATGCTGACAGATGTGCTGCCATCCTTAGCAAGTTCAGAGCTATCAAATACTCAGGTAATAGAAGCATTTTGCTCCTTAAAGACTGATGGGCACCCAGACCTGTACATGTGGCAGTAATCTCTCACTTCACTCAGCTTCCTGCTAACCATGGTTATCTTTGAAGCCTTGACACAAACAAGTATAACATGAGTCCTGCATGATTTACTTGATCACCAGGAATATATCAACCCTTCTCACTGCTCCATGAGAAATGTTAAATTCTATGCTAAATATCTCTTAAAATTGAGTTCATAGAACTTTCAGTCCTTCACACTTTCTCACAGTTCAAATAAGCCCAACAATCTAAAAATAAAATGATGTGAAGACATTTCTCAGAAATAATAAAAGTCCCAGTTTAGCCTGGTTGCTCCTCAGAGACTCCAAAAAAAACCACAGGAAAAAGCACAATAGTGAAATGAGTCTCAAAAGCATTTTTAATTTTAATTACTTTGTTACTTCCCTTCTATAAAGAAGCACTTGACTGAAAAAAGTTCAAAAAGCAAGGACAAGTAAAGGGTAATTTTTATAAATATGCCTTTTAAAACTTTTAATCTCCTTTAATGTCTTTTCATTTGACTTTTTTACCCTAATATTTTTCTTAAATACCTATCTCTCTAAAGCCAATGATTTTTAATAAAATTCTTTATTTTTACCCTGAAAGTTTGCTCTAGGCTTGCAAGCTTGAACAGCTTCTTCTTTGTTATTAGTAGGTAAAATAATATTGCCTGCCAGCTAATACCTCAAGATTTTCTCCACTGCAATTTCCACTACCTTCAAATTTCAACTCCTAACTCCTGAAGTGAGAAAAGAGGCTCTGCTCTTGTGGAAAGGTATAGAAATCATTCTCCACCCCACCTTGGTTTTCAAAAGCTTCAGGAAGCCTTCTTTGATGTGTGCATTCAGTGCTGTGCAGTCACAGCCAAACAGAACAGTGTTGGCCCAGAAGTGTTCCTGTTTCACCACCAGCCTGCCTCAAGTATTTCCCATCTATCCTCACTACATCATCTCTCAGATTTATGTCACTGTCAGCATCCCTCCTTCAGCTTTGGTTCCTGAACAATTCTTCTGACCTTCATAACTGAGAGAGAACAGTAGAACCATATGACCAAAACACACTGTAAAACCCAAAAACTGGGCAGCAAAGATGGGTTTAAAATGTGCATTTGTGAAAAAAAAACCAACTCACGGTCAAGCCAATCTCTGAAAATCCCTACTTCTGATCTTTTTATTATGCAGAAAGCTAGCCAGAGTATTTAAGATGGTGTCAGGAAAACACACACAACACACACAATATCAAAAGGAAAAAGCTTCAGAGATTATTCACTTAGAGCATGTAACAAACTAAGCTGGTCACAAATATCTACTTGTGTGCTGACAGAAGAATTTCTTAGTGCTCCATAAAGGATCTGGACAGTGACTACACACAAGCACAGGGGTGTCAACCCAAGGTTCTGTAGCAAGGTATTCCCTCCTGGAGAGCCACAGATCTCACAGCACGGTCAGGGCACTCCTCACACCAGCTTTCCAAATATAAACCTCCCTGCTCTCCTGTCAGCCAGACATTTAGCTGCAGAATTTCTGCTCAGTGATACACTTAGAAGGTAAAGTGTGGAGGTTGCTGCATGTACAGAACCCAGAATTACCAGCACAGCTCACTGCAGAGCTGCTCAGCAGAAGGACACTGAAGCCTTAATTTGTTGCCCTTCCAAGTGCTTTCAGCTGCTTTGCTGGCCTTGTGCTTTTACTTGGGTGAGCATCTCTCCTACATGCTCTAGATGACTCCCTGAAACCAGACATTTGTCCTTCCTTTTATTTCATTTTATAGCCACCAAATGCTTAATCTCTCTTTGGTGACCAAGGATGCCTATTTTTGTGACTCCTGTTTGCTTCCTTGAAAATTCAGATAAATATGTCTAAGATATATTGGATGTATTTTTCTTCTACGTCAAAGTAATTGCTCCGCTTAGAGCTGGGAATAAACAGATATGATAAAATCTGATTTGTTTTCTAAATACTCAGTATCTACCCAGTGAACCCTCTGACAGAGGACTGCATGCACCTGTCCTGCAGCTCCCACTCTTGAGAGTGTTCTCATCCTCTGTGATTTTCTAAACCCAGGTGGAAGGACTCTTCCTTTCCACACATATCTGCAAGGAATAGTAGGATATCTGCTCCCTACTCATCCTGCTTCAAGTACAATTCTTGCTTGGTAGCGTTTGCTGGTTGTTTGCTGTCTTCCCATGCCAACTATCTCCTCTAGCTGCCACTCACAGTTCCAGCTGGATGGGTTTGCTGTCACCAGAGGTTAATGTTGCTCACTTGCCTCTTCCCCATCTCTGGGAGGTTCTTGACGCAGCAGATTTATCCCTGTGGATGTGATGCAGTGCCTCACAGGAAACACACTGACAGCACCCAGGAGCTCAACTCTAGACAAACTCTAAGCTGACACCACAGTGATATGGAAAGTTCAGTGAAAAATTTTACAAGAACTGTGAGCGTTTTATACAGGAGAAAAATAACAACTTTTATCTTCAGGGCCTGAGCAGCTCTGCCTCTGGTAACAGCAGGAAACCACACTGTAAACAACATGACAAGCACTGCATTATTACCTGTTCATATGCTAAATGATACAAATTAAGATAGAGACACACACACCAAGACTAATTATATTTTAAAATTGTCTCTCTGAAGGGAAGTGATTGCAACCATTATTAGTTGCAATGCAATACTAAAAAAAAATAAAAATCAGATCCCATTACTCTACGCAGTTCTAAAATACACCAAGAGCCAGTTTTTACTCCAAAGATTTCACAACCTAAATTGACAAGCTGCATAGAGAAAAGAGGAAGCTGAACACAGCATTCCAGAGAGTTAAGTCACCCAAAATATCCATCAATACAGTGACAAAGCCTGCAAGAGAAGGTAGCAGTAAAATCCAGGCTTCATTTCAGTTACAGAAGCTGCAGTTCAGTCAGAACTTATCCTAAACTCTGGAGTTTCTTTTTAGGGAGTCAATGTAATCCCACTTTCTCTTATGAATCTAATTAGCTTTTCACAGCAAAATATCCACCCTTTCCTATAGCCAGCAGCCACTGACTTCTGACAATTCAGTTGATACAAAGCTATTTTTAGCCCCATCAGAAGGCTTTTCCAAATGCTCAAATTAGCATTTCCTCATTTCTCTCCTCATCACCTTACACCCACAAATTCATGAGATAGTTGGCAACTTGGCTTGCCATTAGCCCTCGTAAAAGAATCATTAAGGGACCAGGGGATCAGATTTTGTGAGTATAACTTGATGAAAATAACATTAAAAAAAAAAAAAATCAGGCTTTTGAAACTAGAAATTCAATCTCAGCTTCCATCTTACCTGAGGAACAATTAGTTTGCCTGGAGCACCAACAGAATATGGTGCTCAACAAAGTGAGAAGGTATTTGAACGACTCACTGTATCTAACAATGACAGGAAACTGTGATGTAAACCTGTATCCAGATATGTCCAAAGCATTCAGACAGGTGTTCAGGTAATGATATGAATGAGGCTGCTTTTCCCCAACAAACAGAAACAAAGCAGCTTGTATTCTGAAGAGCTATTTTAACAGTCAAAGCCACATTAAGAGCTAAATGACATACGAAATGGCTCTGCCAGAGAATAAATTTAGAAGGTCGACATATAACCCACACGAAAATGACAGCAGGGATGGTTACTCGAAGTCCTGCCAGGTGCCCTTTAATAAGCAGAGAATGTGATTAGTGCTGCAATGCAAAGAGACAGCGTGCTGCAACATGACTCCATGCTGGTCTGCCAGGAAACCTTCACAATGCACTCCCTGGCTGCACTGGGATTTTTCATGCATAATAAATAAAGCCACAGACGAGCAGGCTCAGGCTCCTTGCTGAACACCACTGCCCTCCACCGTGTATGCTGGAGATTCCTCCAAAACACCACAGCAATAGAGGGAATTTATGATTTTCTCCTCATGGCAGACTGCTGTGTCCCCCGGGAGCCAATGTCAGACACATGACTCTATCTGCTGCTTCAGAGGGCGGCTGGGAACACCTAAATAATGCTGTCAGCACAACGCAGGGATGTGTCCATCAGCCTGCACGGGCTCCTCTCCCCATTGGTGCTCACTCTGCCACAGAATAGACCTTTCATAGTCTGGAACAGCCCTTCCTCCACTGATGCTTTATGCAGTAATTCAGTTGGAACCCTGGAACTTTACTAAAAGCACTAAACCTTGCTAATCATGAGGCAGTGGCTCACATGTAGGAACCCTTCAGCATCCTTATTAAAAACATGGAACCAAAGTGTTTGGGATGGCATGAACACCATCACCATTTCAGGACGTGCATCACCACCTCCCCAAGCTTTGATCATTTTCATCACAATTGTTTTCCAGCTCATAATTGCTATGTTCTTCCAGGATAGGAATACTAAAAGAAAATCTTAACAGAGCATGGAATAGTGTCTCTTTTACTGCCCCTCTAACAATATTGCATACTTTAATTCAGACCATTTGAGGCATGAGCTGCCATTTGAGTGGAGGGATGTCTTATCCTAATTTCCTCTACAAAGACTATTCTTCCATTAAATTTAGTATTGCCGTTTACTCTCCAACTGCAGCTTCAGAGGGATGTGAATGCCCACATTATTTACAGCTCTGATTGCACAGGAACCACAGAACCTTGAAACTTGCACTAAATCACACAAAGCAAAAAAGGCAATGGGAGACAAAACTAACTCTCTTCTGGAAGGGCCTGAGATTGAGCAGAAAGTTGAGAAGCAATTTTAAAAATGTTTCATGATAATGCTGTTTCATTGAACACACAAACTCAGTGTGACCAGCCAGGGCCTTGTCGCCTCATATGTCACTTGTGTTTCCATGTGCAAAACACACTTAGGGCTGGGTTGGGCCTTTGGGGTTTGTTTTTATTGGTTTAACATTAATTACATGATGCCCTCTCCACTGCCATTAATCATGGGGGCAAAGCAGTGCTGAGTAAGTAAAGTGAACAGGAAAAAAAGCCAAAGGAGACAGAGACAAGTATCAAATGAGTAACTGGGCAGTGGTATTAATCACAAAGCCCAATTTCTCCTCGTGAACAGCACTGGACCACCATCACCTGCACTGGCACTGCCTCTGTGGTCACTGCAGAGCAGCATCCCAGTCAGATTTGGGGACTGTCTCACTCAAGGATGTTTTAAACCCTCCCCACAAGAAAATGAGCAGGAGTCAGAATTCACTGTGCTGACTATGAAAGTGCAAGAAAAAGCTTTTTGCACTGTCTGAGGCAGCCACATGTCCCAACACTTATCCCCTTCAAAACACCACACCAGAAAATGTTAACTTGAAAGATTCACATCTTTCTCTTCCAAACACATAAATTCCCCTTTGAAGGCTGCTTTAAAGTTGGACTTCAACAGAAATTAATTAGCTTTTAAAACAAGCACTTCTCCCTACATATCCTCCAGTATCTTTTGTTTAAAAGATTTTTATTAGTTTATACAGGTTGAGAAAATGACTAAAAGCAAGACCAAAAGGGATATTATGCATTACCAAGGCTTTGGGGAGACAGACTATAGAACTGACACCCTTGTAATGATTTCTGGGTTGTTTTTTTTAACTACTTCCAAGAGGCTTGAATAAAATTTCATGGTTTAATTTTTATTGAAATAAGATATTTGCATTTGGAGGTGCTTCATGGCATTCTGTCCTATGCCCTGTGGCTGCTGCACAGTCAAGGCATTGCTGCATTTTATAGCATCTCTACTTCTGCACAGTTAATATTGCTTGATTATTTAAGTTGCAGCATTGTATGAGCTATGTGCTCTCTAAGAAGATAACTATTCTCTTTTCCGAAAAAAGAGGAACAAAGTCTTACTGGGGAGTGGGTAGGAAACTAATAAGAGCCTTCTCCATAAATACTGTTTTAAACACAGGCTTTTTAGGGTAAGAATCAAACCTCCTTACCTTTCCAGTGTTGAAAACACCATAGACTCCTAAACCTGGAGAAAGCTCAGCTTTGTCACAGTGATTTAGCTCCATTATGTATTTCAGTTATTCAGAGACTCTGTCCCAGCATCACAAAGTTCAGCACTAACACTGCAGCTCTCACATTCAGGTAGAAAAGCACCTTTATGGTGCTCAGTAAGTACACACACAGTTTGCAGTGTAGCAAGGTGTTTTTCAGATATGTTATACAACATTAATTAAATAACTACCCATTTCTTTCAGTACAAAAATAGGCTGGCTCCTGAGATGATTAGTCCTCCATCGAGGTGAAAAATGCAAGGTCTTTTCTTACTAGGCAGGGATTTTTGTTCCCAAGTGAAAAGTCATACAAACATAAAAAATATTACAACACTCACAAATTTTAGAATTAGTATCACAGTACAACCCCAAATGAAGATAAAAATGTGTTTTCACCAAAGGCTAGGAGTGAAGATGTTTACACTTTTTCATGTACTAATAGCAACTCCTAACTCAAGCTGGTACATTTCATTACCAACATCTCATTCTCCTTTATATCAAACATTTACCTCACCATCAAAGGAAAACTGAAATACTACCAATATAGCCACAAAAAAAGGAGTAAATACCATCACAGTGAAGAGAACAGACAAATTTTGCACTGACTTCAGCAGGAGAAAGCAAGAAAAGAGAATTCAAATAACTGAACCGTACAAATGGATGCAGACTATATAAAGTAACATGAAAAAACCTAACTGCTTGCTAGCCTTACAAATCAAACAGCTTGTATCACCAGCAAGATGATTGGAACACTACTTCAGCATTTGTGGAATGAATCATAAATCCAGCCTCTCTGTCCTAAAAATGTTTCTATTTAAAAGATGATGCAACAAAAAAAGCACAAGCACATTTGTATATACAACCAGAAATAGTGACTCGAATATTATACTGTTAAAGGCTTCTCAGTTTACCTGTCATACTGAACTTGAATTATTTCAGTTTAGAAGTCAATCATTCAAGCATTTAATAATTAAGAAAGACATGGCTGATATAGTTGTTATAAATGAATTCTGCTTGAATGATAAGTTATTCAAAAATTGTACAATCAAGAAGACATATTCATGGAAACTCATGTGATGTCTTTTAAGGACTATAACTGCTGATAGCTTTGAACCAAGACTGACCAGTGATCAGAGAAATCCTACAACAGAATGTTCTAAAAAGTCAACCTCTTAAAAGCATATGTAAAAATTCAACTCGGGGAAAACTGTATCATAGTTCTTTAGTTCAAAAAAATTTGCAACATCACATTTCTGTTGTCCTTAAAATAAAACTGACTGGCTTCCAGCACTGATAATTTCCCCACTGAATTCAATGAGTGTAGCACACAGCTTAGATAGGCACATGATGTTCTTTACATATGCAAAGTTCTTCGTTTATTGAAACTTTCTGCTAGAATTTCTTTCCCCTACCCATTTTTCCCAGAGATTTCTGCCTAGAAGGCAGAAAGCTTAAAAGGACATAAGCAGAGAAAAGGTTGTTCAAACTCAATGCTTTGCTTTCCTGCACACTGGAGGAATCTGCCAGCAGTACATTTTTTCTTCATCAATTCAGCAAGAAACAAGATTGCTCTTCAGTCGACATTCAGAAGCACCAGCCTGACAATTAATACAGGCATGTGACACTGAACAAGGAGGGAGAAGGCAAACGGAAAAATCTTTTCTTAAATCCAGTCACAAATTTAATATATGTTAACAAATTAAAACAGGGTTTTACTGGAGAAGGATAATTAGAAAGTATTTCCAGCAGATATGGAAATACAGAAAATGCCACCTTTGTGGGCACTTAACAAAACCTAAAAAATTAGAGCATGGAAAGCAGGTTGAATACCAAAAAGCTGCTTCTCTCTACCTCTGTCAAACCACACTTTAGAAAATTAGGGAAATTCTTTACTTGACATCTCAACACATCAGTCACAGCAATCAAAAACATCCATGTGGATGGAGTGCTGGTTCATTTCCAGCTCTCATTAGCATAGAATTCCTTTCTTCATCTGTCTTGCCCTGTCTATTAATGGGGATAATTATGCTGACCTCCTTTAGAAAGCGCTTGAAAATCTACAGTTAAAAATGTTCCTAAACAAGTAATTATATATAATAGCAATAATGTATCAAACGTCAGTTATCAACTCATCACATGAAAGCAAGAATCTGATTGTTCCTGGAATTAGTACACAAAATCCAATTTCTCCACCGACATTAGCTCCTTAGTACTTCCATCATTATTACAACAGCTGCATTATGCTAAAATGCACTACAGAACCTGTCTACCACTGACTGACATCTTGAAGATTTTCCAAGCTTCGAACAACAAAAGACCCAGGACTTTTTTTCACCAATAATTTCCATGTTAATAATTTCCATCTTGTTAAACAAAGATCCTTCTGACCAGCATCAAGCTCAGATGCTATTCAGATGCTGAATTGTTGCAATGGCTCCAATCTAGAAGAGGTAGCAGCACTTTGCAAATGTATTTTCCTGTTCCATCCATCAGCCCCTCTCTCCTTACAGGGGCTGGTCTACAAGGACACATTTCCATCATCACCACTCATTGTCACCAGATTCTCTTCTTCTTCCCTCCACATCTATATGTTACTTTCCTCCTTTCAGCTGCACACAATGCCTGTAATCATTCAGTATGTTTGATGTGCATGTTTTTCTTTCATCTTGTGCTACTAAAAATGAAAAAAAAGGTAAGAGGATTTGTTTTAAAATTAAAGTACTTACCAACTATTGCCAGATTATGCTCGGAGCCACATGCGATCTGAAAAAGAAATATGAATGATTAAATCAGAACCTGCTTGCCAGTAGGAAGACAGTCACAATTATGACAGGAAATTAAAAATTAACCTGAAACAAACAACTACAGTTTGTAGGATGCAAAATCAAGGTTGAAGTGCTCTTGCTCTTAAATGGAATTTCATTTGTAGCCTCACTTAGGGGCTTAGTGGCAGGGGTGCATGTTTGTTTGGTTTTTTTAATAAAGAGGTATTTTCTTTTCAAAATGCAGTCACCAATGGCATTTCAATCCTTTCAAGCAAGACTGGCCACAATTCTGCAAAAACATCACACACTTGGCAACACCCAGAGGATCCAACAAGAGGAACAAGTGCAAACACAGATGAAGCCATTGAGAGACAGCTGGGAATCAAAAGGGTGATGAAGATCTCTGTATCTCTTATCTATATGGTTTTTCCAGATGACTCCTGAAGAACTGCTTGAAGTCTAGAGGCCCAGTGTGCTAAACCTGACGTGCTATGATCCCCACGGTCCTTGGCCAAGAATGGAGAAAAATCACCCTAGGACTCAACCCTTCCTTAGCCCATTCATGATGGAAATCACTAACAAATTTATTGTCAAAGCAAACTTATAGTCAACGTAGGTTTTTTTTCATCCTTCTTAGCAGCTGCTGTGAACATGTCTGATGTTTAAGTTGCTTTAGTGTGTTGAGTTTCTGTACATTCCCCACCAACAATGGTAACACAGGCACCCAGAGCAGTGCCCTGTCCTGCTGCAAGGGTTTGTCCTTCCCACAGAACTCTTTTTGCAAGGTCACCACTGGCATAATTGTCTGATGTAACAGACTTCACACAAGGTTACTCTGCTGAGTGTCCTCAAGCTTTTAATTTAAATAAAAGCAACCCCCTCAAAATCCTGTATCCAGTTCGCTGTCTTGCAACTACTTGCTCATTATACCTACTACTGAGCTGGAGAAAATTAATAAGCACATTCTTCTTAAAGTATATTCAAAATATAATACAGGAGTATATGCTCAATTATGTTAAAAAATAGAAGTCCATACCATTAAAAGTTTATATGGTTCTGTGCATGCATAACTTTATAGCTTTTACAGCCAGAGAAAGAGCTATAATCACCTCCATGTCTGCAGAACATAAACCCACAGAAGTTAATAAAACAGACCTTGTGCTGAGCTCACTGTGCCTGAGTATTTACTGGTGAAGGGACACCTGAGACTGACACACTCATGTTACAATTGAACACCACAACCACTACTACTCACAGTCTACCCATGTCACAACTGCTACAGGAAAACATTTGGGCAAAGCCATCCCAACACAACAGTGGCAAGAAGAAAAGAAAGACTCCTTGGGATAAGGGTGCTCAGACAACACATTAAAGCATTTGGGGAAACAGAGCAAGAAAAATAATTCACATTCCAGCATGGGCTCATCTTCAGGAAAACCACGACAAAGCAGCAGGAAAAGCAAAGCCTTTGCAGGAGCACTAGCAGGACTGCATCAAGTCTTTTATTCCACAGTACTGCAGACAGGAAAAGCTCTGATGCTGACCATTAAATACATAAATCCCTGCCATAGCCCACATGACAATGCTCACCACAAGAACGAGCCCTGCACAGGAGCAGGGCTGGCTGCTAATGCCTATTTGCTGGCTAATGCTCCCACCGGTGCTCCTCAAGCTCATGAGCTGATGCCATGGAAACAAGATCCACACATGCAAACACATGCAAAGGCTTACTAGCAAAAAAGCAAAATTCTCTTTTTCACCAAGTGCTGAAAATTGGATACACTGAAGTTGCTGCTAATAGAATAAATCAGTTTTATCTGAGGTGTGAATAATCTTGGCTAATTCCCTAGGAAATACACTGACATAGGCAGAGATTCAAAAGCATCGGCACAAAAGAACTGCTCGGGCTGGTGGCTGACACTGCCAGGACCCGCTCCAGAAACACTACATTAAACAAAAGGGAAAAAGAAAATAGCCCCACATGAACAAGGTGTTATTTAGATTGTAAAAAACCTCCCCTGACAAAGCAGCATTTTTTTTCATACATCCAATAGCAGCAGGTACAGAGCCTGCAAACCAGAAAAAAGAACGCTGCCGATCTCAAACAGCTTTGCACATGGAGCTGTTACTTTGGCCACTATTCAGAGCCTCCCACTAGCCAGCTACCAGGCTGTGAGGGAGTCAATCAAACCAGGAATGGCTGTCACACAGACTGGCCAGTGCCTTGCAGCTCTGGGGCTGATGGGGTACGAGCTGCAGAGCACACCAACACCTCTCCTGGGTGCTGCCAAGCACACCAACACCTCTCCTGGGGGGTAAAAGGCACCACAGTGAGGTGCCAGCTTTGCCAACAACAACAGAAACCAGGCAAAATCACAAGGTGCTGAAGGCAGTGCCCCAGATTGACCCTCGACAGCCCAGAGCAAGGACAGCACATGCCCTGCACCAGCAGCAGCTCTGTGCTCCAAAGCAGAATTCGCTCGATTTAGAGCACAGGGTTCACCACACCTCTGACTTATCACAGGGTGTCACCACCTGACAACACAGACTGACTTTGTAGGAAACCCCAAATTAAAAAAGACATCCTCAGAGGACTCTAAATTTAGCTTCCTGGAACACCTTGTTCATCATCCATGCTCCCTGCTACAGGCTATACCATCCACCCACAGGATTCCTTCTGGCCTGCACACCTCTGCCTCTGGAGCTCAGAGGGGACCACAGCACAGAGGTGAAGCAAGGTTGCCACTGCTTAATGTACATTGAAGCCTTGCAGGTATTTCACGACATCTTTCTTACAATAAACTTTAAAATGTGGCATCCCTTTTCTCTGTGACTCCCCTCAACAGGCAACAACCAGCCAAGAATGATGGATGTGCTGGTACAAACACAGACCAGGCAGAGAACAGCACTGCTGAACAGATGTTTTATGCTTACATCAGATGGAATAAGCTCTGCAGTCAGTGCAGGTCACTGGGAGAAGCCTGGTATTTACTGCAGTAACTATAATTTTCTGGCTACTTCTCTTCTGTCCCCACCCCCAAGGTGCTGCAGAGAAATTAAATTCCAACAGACATCTGCATACTTCCAGTGGGTAAGTACATTCAGGGATGCTTATAAACACACAGTAATGCTTTCTAATTGGGCAATAATTTCACATTGTGTTTTAATTGAAAAAAAAATCACTAATCTTAATGACAAAGCAGAGAGACTGGTACTAAGCAAAGTATTCTGTGAGCTTAAGAAACACGACCCCTACACAGAAAACAATTCACACTCAAGTTCTCAGTTTGGAGGGAAATTTGAGAAGAGTTCTGAAGGATATTGTGATCTCTATATAAATGATCTCAAAGCACTTGAGAAATGTCTATAAGGCAGGCAAAGAATGCTTAGGGACCATTTCACCCAGAACTTATTTACCTTATTATCTGTGCTCTTTCAACCATATATAAATTGTTTGTTTCTTCCCTTAAATTGTGTGCTAGCAAGCTGTTTTCTACCTAGCAATGGCTGTGGCTCAGATCCATCCATCCATCCATCCAGATTTAACACAGTGATGTAAGCAGCCAAGGGACCAGCATTTTATTCATCATAAATAATATGATAAATAGATAATCACAGACATAAGCTGCAAGGATGGTGAGGAAAGACCTTAGCACAGCAACCACAAACTCTGGGCAAAACACCAACATCTTTCTGCAGCCTACCTGTATGCTTATGGCCCAGTCCTAACAAACATTAATGACTGAATGCAAAATCAGTGGGTTATGCAAAATAGACAAAATATTTCACTTATGATTAAAATCTTTTTCTATCTTAAAAGCACGACATGAAGAAGTAAAATAATGTTTAGTACATATTTTATAGACATTTCCATATATACATGTGTGTATATACATATAAAAGACAATATATACATATGCATATTAGGAAGAGAAGGTTATCTACTAAAGAAGATGTTTATCAGGGAAGAAGTTCAGACAGAGCACCACCTTTTCCATCTGGGATAGAGATCTCACATTTGCAGACAGCAAACAAACATATACAGGACAAGACTCCTGTGGATATTTAGATATACAGACTCCCTTGGATTTCAAAAGGTAATTAAGAGACAAAAAATACCTTTTGTCAACCATCCCCGAAGGGACTTCTGAGCATTGTAACAAAACAAGTCTGACAAAGTGTATAAAAATCCCAGTTTCAGGCTGGTACCATGACCACAAGGCTGCTCTTTCTTTTCTTTCTGTAACCCCAGGGCTTTGACTGAGGCACCAGGAAAAAGATGGAATGAGAACTGCAAAGTCAAGCTCCCACTGCAGCAGAGGGGAAGGGACAGCGCAGGAGAGGGTGCAAGGAAGAGGCACAGGGTGCTGGACTCACAAGAGGGTTTTCAGAATGAAAAATCACAAGGATCCCAACATCAGGGTGTTTACCTAGAACAACAAAAATACCTCAATGCCATTGATTTTTGTTTCACAGCCCTATAAATGCATGTTAATTCCCTTCAGTGCAATTATTTCCCAAAACATGAAAAGCTGTGGAGGCTTCCATCAGTTCTTAGAGATGAAAGCAAGAAGAAGATTTTTAAGAATGAATGAAGATAGGATGTTTAAGTTCCATGCAGATTCTAGTTTCTGTCTTTCTAATTGCATCAAAGCTTTTTCAGGGGAAGAGAGGGCAGGGGGCAAGGGAAGGAAACCTTTCAAAGGGTGGGCACATAAGCACTTTTACTCAGGATTTTAGCCATGGGGTTTCATGCCTCCTGACAAATTTCACTGTAAGGAAATTGCCAGAGCCAGAAGATGGCAAATTTTATTCCTTCTGAGATCAGAAGTGCTAATGGAAGGAGACGAGGTGACCGAGAGACTGCAGATCAAAGCTTACGTAAGGCAGGGGAATCTTCTCTCCCGGAGCTGTTCTTCCATGTCCTTGATTAATGTATCCTAACAACGATTTGTACTGTTTGACACACTCAGTGCAACTACATTGGTATGCAGAATTCTACTGATGTGTAAAAATAAAGTAAAAGGAATCTAATTAGCGAAGCTGTCCTGCTTCCAATGATCCTTTACTAGGAACTCTGTGTTCCTCTTCTGGATCATTTGACTCCTGATTGATAAGAAAGCAGCTTGCTAACCTAGTCACATTCCTTGGCGAGCACAAGACCAAGTTCAGTTTAATGCAGAACATGTTCCTCGCTGCTGGCTGCAGCAGGTGAAGAGGCCCAGTGTCCTGTAGTTCACAAGACATTTTCCTTCAATCTAATAATCTTATTTTTTCCTTAAGGCAGATTTTTTTTGTAGTTGTGTGATTGGCTTTTTAGTTTCTATGTAATTTTACTTTCCACTACAATAAGAAAATTCCCAGAGGAATTTGAAGTGAACCCATGTACTAAGGTCTGGAAGAAAACATTCCTTCTCTGAACACACCTAACCAAAAGCTAATGTGCCACGTAAGAGGACCTCTGCAAGCATGGAGGAAGCATTAAGACATTGCCAGGATGCAGTAAGCTTTCAAAGAAAGATTTTATAGCTCTCTGTAGCCTCCAGAGTTATGATCTACACCCTCCATGCCTGAAAGTAATTCCAAGCCTGTGCCCCTTTTAGCACAAGACACAAAATACTTTCCCCCACGCAGCATCTCCCTTTCTTCTCCACCCACTGCTTTCAGAGTCCCATCTTCCATCATTCAATATCTTGCCCTGCCAAGTGTCTTACAGTCACCAAAAAGCCAACACCAAGAGCTTGCCTTTGCACCCTCCATGCCACGTTAGACATATATAATATACATATATGTCTCTGCACATACTCCCTCTCTGTGACACTAACCACACAGGAGAAATTGCTCTGCTCTCCACTGACTCAGCACCACACCTCCAGAAATGCCTTCCTGTAGTTAACAGGGTGCAGTTGCACTTCTGTGATTCGGCTGGTGCACCTTAGGTCTCAACTGCTCCCATGAGGTGGAAATATTTGTTTAGTACAAAGCAAAAAAAAACCAAAACACAAAGAGCAACAACATAAAAACCCAACCACCAATAAGAAAAAACTCTCACAAACAAAAAAAGCCCACCCATACATGAACAACTCCCCCAAACAGCCTAAATAAAACCACATACCAAAAACCAACTAATCTTTTAGTATCAGATAGGAAACACCACAACCCCAAAACCCTGTCACTAGTGATCAGGCACAGGAGATGAAAATAAAAGATGGAAAGAAAAGCTAGTTGTTAAAGCAGTCAACATTTTCTTGAAGATTTACAGCAACCCACATTCACCTCCTAAGACTACTTGAAGGCATGTGAGGTCACCTTGAAAAACTGATCACATTGAAAAAATTAAATATGTTTGCCTTAAGCTGAGGATGGAAAGACTGAGGACATCAACACAGAGCAAGATTTGTGTCCACCAATGAAAAAAACCTCATCTTTAGATGACTCCAGAACAATACAAAAGTTGCTAAGATCTCAGTAAGAACACTCAGTGGGATGAGGTTTTAGTAGAATGACAAGAATGTAGCCAAAACAGTCAGCAAGGTCAGCTAGCTCTTCTCTCTCGCCTGAAGATTTTCCAATTAGTTCTTGTATCCTTCTTCAGGCAGTTCTTTTCCTTCCTTGGGGTGCAGAAAGCTTTAGCATCTTTCATTCCAGGAAAATCAGGCTCTGCCACTTTCATACCCCTCAGCCTCACCAGCCATCAAAATTCTCCATTTTTGTAATCAAGACCTCAGCCACAAAACAATTTTTGTCTGTGCCTCCATCATTTTTAAAACGAACCAAGTCATGGTCATTCAATTTCAGCTTGTTTCCTATAACAAGCTCTCCATTCAGTCTTCATTATATTGTGAAAATTAGAACTAAAGTATCCCTTCTGATTGATAAAGAAATCACTCATCACAGCAGCCCTGTTAATGTCTATGTACTCCTAAACCTATGACTGTGCAGTGCAAATCCCACAAGGCCAAAATCCTCACTAACATTGCAGACATCCAGGTATGAGCTAGAGGAATGGGGTCTTTGCAAATGCACAATTTTACCCGAGGGAACTTCTTCACCATTCGTCTCAAAATTACTTTGATTTAGATTGTTTCATGCACAATTCCCAGCTCCTTGCAGTCTCAGTGCCACTCTCTCCTAAGCTGAATTGAGAAGCACTAAGATGAATACCTTACAATCTCTTTGGGTTTGCTTTGGGGACTGCAACTGCTTTGTTCTTTATTTGAGGCCACAAACACCATTTTGACATAAGAAATTAAAGAAACCAAGACCACAGAAACACAAAGTTTCAAAACCTCCTTAACTCTGATTTGTCTCTACCACCAACACAGGCATCCTTATGATCTGATTATTCTGATGTTTTCAGGTCAAGAATTGTGGCTTGCAGCACGCAAAAAATCCACTTGGTATTTTTCTTTTCTTCTATGCTATTGTACGTGAAAACAGGAAAAAGACAAAAGTTCACTATACCATACAAATGTCATCATTATCTATCTGAATGTGCTAATTTCTAGTACTCTGAAATTAATGAAATGGTTCTGTTAAACAATGATTACAGACAAACATTCTGTCAAAGTATATATCATTATCAATCATTTTATAGGCTTAGAATAAAAGTCACGACAGTAAGTTATTATTTGGCAACCAAACACTGAATTCCACTTAAACAACCACATCCTTTTGTTGATGTATAACTCAGTTTTAAGTTTTTCAACAGAATTTGGGTTTCAAATCTTTTTCCTTGTGGCAAAACACTCCACCATTTTTAATGCATTTGGAGTATTTTCTGGAATATTCAGTGCAGCTGGGGAGAACGAGAGCACAATCAAACACACAGATCATGGGCACTGAGCTCTCTGAGGAGCTCGGCTCTCCCTGGCTGTGCTGTTACTGCAAGAGTGTCGCTACAATTCCTCTCAACAACAAACACACTGCAGTGAACTCGGGACACGCAGCCTGCAGGATTACACAATAGCACAAAGCCTGGCAGTTTTTCAGAATTCAGAAGAAAAATAGCACTTCTTATGAAGTTCATACCCTCAAACAACTGGCTGTCAGGGTGCTGGATGCTGTGGGGAGGTAGACAGTGTCCCCAGAACACCTCCTCAAAGGAGACAAGAGCTGTAGCGTGGCAGGGGCAGAGACTCCATCAGGGCCAGAGGGAACTGCCCCACCACTGCCAGCTCTGACTGTGCTCACCCTCCATAACCCTTCTGTTCTTGAACATCCTTACACTATTTCCTTCTTTCACATGCTTTTCACCCATGCTATCCTTCACAAATAACTGCATCCAAAACTCCTGGCAGTATTATCAAAATAATACCACTAATGATGTCGTTACGGAATACGACCCTTATTTTATAGTGCAGAGGCTTTTTTGCTTCTTCCAGCAGTAAATCCAAATTTAGGATAGAATTTTAAACATCAGCTTCCAGCCCTTGGATGTGGGAAGACTAACTTTCAGGGAAATTACTAACTGTTCATGGAAGCTGTCATGCAGAATTGGATTGAGCTTTCATTTATGAGCTAGCCCTGCTGACCTTAGTGTATACTGCTGCTTGTGTAAACAGGGAGTACACAAGCACAGTGTCATTGAAGGAAATAAAATAACTACCTAATTTCCAAAACATTTTACGTTATTTGAAAGAAATGAGCAGGTTATTTAAAGTACAGAACTACTGCTGTGTAATATCATTAGAAGCATCCCTTATTGGACCCAATGCCTTTGGGAAATGTTATTCAAGATAACTAGCAGCTGTTCAAGAATGCAAATCTTCGTCTGATTTCCAGCATGACACTCACTGACCTCTCCCACCCCCACAACCACACTCATAAAAATAAAAATGTTATCAACTTAACTCGTAGCCAAAAAAACACCAGCACTTTAAAATCTTCTCCTAAAATATGACAAAATAAATAACCAAGGAAAACAAAAACATTTTTCATACACCAACTGCCTCAACTTGAGGACAGAATTTTCTCAGTTCATTCACTTTCCAGAAGAGCTGCAGGCATGAAGGTTCTCTATCCTTGTACAAAAATACCAAGCCATGAATTTTGCTGACTGTCCGCTCCCTCAGCTCTCCAAATAAATGGTGCTTATGTCTTCAGGGTATCATGTAACTCTTCAATGTTGGATTCTCTGTTTCTGTAGCACTTACTAACAGCACAGCTCCCTAAAGCAAGCTTGCTGGAAATAAATAAAATGTAAACTTGCTAACAGTCCAATGTAAAAATTAATAGGAAAGCTTTTTTTGAATAAATAAGAATATCATTTGAAAGGACTCAAATAGAGACTGAGCCCTAATGCTAGACACAAAGGAAGAATTAGGGAAAAAAAAAACGTATGTGAAGTGACTCTACACAGCTGATAAAAAGGCATTTTTATTTAAAAGCTGAATTATAAAATCATAGAATCATTTAGATCCAAAAAGAGGTTTGAGAACATCAATAAAGATATTGAACAGGACTGGGCCCTGGGGAACACCACTTGTGACCAGACACCAGCCAGATTTAATGCCCAATTCCCACCTCTCTCTGGGCCTGACCATCCTGCCAGTTTTTTACCCACCAAAGAGTGCAGCTGTCCGTGCCAATTCCTCCAGGAGATCACTGTGGGAAATGGTTTTAAAAGCTTTACTAAGGTCCTGGTAGGCAACATAAAGAAGCCCCTTCCTCATGCACCCAGCAGGTGACCTTGTCAGAGGAGTTGGTCGAGTAGGAGCAGCCCTTCATGAGCTCCTCTGAGTTGTCCTGGACGTGCCAGCAGGACAATCAGCTCTGCTTTAAACAGCTGCAGAAAGTTGGTTTTCAATGGGGACATTAATAAGTTTGTTAATTGTGTTGTAAAGCTAATGGGTTCTCTCACATGTAATGAAGGTGTTAATTATGTTGGGAGGTTAATGAGTTTGTTACAATGCGGGTTGGTGTGCTGTGATGGGGGTTTGCTGTTCAGAAGCTGTACCTCTATATTAGAGGGGATCTCAGAAGTTTCTGGACTTCGCCGAGAGGGAAGGGTGGGGGTGTCAATCCTCACTAGGAAAGGGGAGAAGGAGGAGGACCCCATGGCCCTGCTGCAACCCAATCCAACAGCCCCTGGGTACCATGGAGCCAGCAGGACCAACACACAGAGGTGGGGTCAGAGCAGGAGCTATCTTCAGCTCTGGTGTGTGAAATGTATCTCCCCAGGTGTGCCTCTGGCCATCCCCGACCTGTGCCTAAGCACCCAGCACTGCTCCTTTGTTGTGTAGCTCACCAGATTGACATTTTGGGTCTCTAATTGTCCATTTTGTAATTAAGTTTATAAATTCCCTTACTGTTTGCAAATTGGCTGTGTCGTTCATAGCAAGCTCCATGACCTTCCCAGGCACCAAGATCAGGCTGACAGCCTCTAGTTCCCAGATCCTCCTTCTGGCCACTCCTGTAGCTCATTCACCAACCTCCCCAGTGCACCAGGACTGCTGATAGATGATGGAAAGTGCTCAGTGAGCAATTCCCTCAGTACCCCTCCGGCCTGAAGACTCGTGTGTCTGAGTGCTCAATGACCATCCCCACTGGATTTTGGGGGCTTCATTCTGCTCCCTTCCAGCTCAGGGGACTGGTACCTGGGGAACAACTGCTCATGGTGTTAAAGACTGTGACAGAGAAGCCATTACATAGCTCAGCCTTTTCCTCACCCTCTGTCACCATGTTTTCCCCCACATCCAATAAAGGATGGAGATTTCTCCTTAGCTCTCCTTTTGTTGCCTATGCATTTATAGAAAGATTTCTATTGTCTTTTATGGCAGTAGCCAGATTGAGTTCTAGCTGGCCTTTGGCCCTTCAAATTTTCTCCCTGCACGACATCCCTGTAGTCCTCCTGAGCTGCCTGTCCCTTCTT
This sequence comes from Vireo altiloquus, assembly GCA_013396875.1. NCBI lineage: Eukaryota > Metazoa > Chordata > Aves > Passeriformes > Vireonidae > Vireo > Vireo altiloquus. Next base: position 31,643 of record VZRF01000109.1, read on the forward strand.
CCAAACTCACTTTTTTCCCCCTCTGAGTTCCAGCCAAAGCTCCCTGTCCAGCCAGGCTGCTCTTCTTTCACTGTTCTTCAGCACACAGGCACAGCCTGTCCCTGTGCCTTTAGGATTTCCTTGTTGAAAATGTCCAGCCTTCCTGACTTCCTTGCCCTTCAGCATTGCCTCCCCAGGCACTCTGCCAACCAGGCTCCTAAACAGGCCAATGTCTGCCCTCTGGAAGTCCACAGGAACAGTTCTGCTGACCCCCTTCCCTACTTCTCTCACTTCATTTCCTAGAAAGGGAACAGGATGGATAGTGAAGGTTCTGCAATGTGAATTCATTTAGAGTTCTTGAATCAAAACTCCAGAAGTTCATAAAGCTTGATAAATGAGCAAGACTGAGACAGACAAAATTTACCATGGTCAGGTACAGCATAATAAATCTTTTTGGATACCAAAAAGAGTAATTTAGACTGTTCACATATACAGAGAGATTCTAAACTAGTTGGAACCTCTCAGGGGAACTCTACAGTGTCACTGTGAACAATTCACCAGAAACATCCATTCAGTGTGTGACTGCAACACAAAAAGCAAGAAATTAGATTAGTTTAGTCCTAAGCACACAAACAGTCCAGGTAATTTTTTAATATCAGTGACTCCACTATAATCAGGTATTTGGTAAAGACTTCAATTTACAGTAATCTTTCTAGGACCTCGCAGAGCCAATTTATAATTTTTTATGGCTTTTTCATTTTTTTGTTATTGTAATTGTGTATCTTTATAATTTCCTGATCGGAATGCCATACACTGTCCAGGCAACTGCCTGACAGAAATCCAAGTATATTACACCTGAATTTGATGCATTTATCAAGTTTTTATCTCATAAAAAATAGGTATCACATTAGACTGACAAGATATATTTTCCGTAGTCACATACACACTGCAAGCAACTACATCATCATCCTTTAAACTTTTATTGATCAAAATTCATGTCAGCCACACCATTACTAAGCCAAGGCAAATACCAGGCTGACAGGCTTAAAATTATTTGAGTCATTTTGTTCAGTCCTTTAAAATGCTGGCAGGGCATTGTCTTCCAACCAGGCTTCTGAAACTTACCTGACATTCTGGGAAAAAATTATTAACATCAACAACCTATACAGCACTTGGGCCATCTCTCCTTAAATTCTGAAAGGAAAAGGTTCAGCTTTCATTTTTAAAATTCCATCTCTAGAGGCTGAAAAAATGCTGGTATGGAGAAGAGAATCATCCCTTGATGATACTTCTGCTTTTTTCCCCAAGTGCAAAATAGAAAATACTACTATTTATATATATAACTATATATATAGTATATATATCATACATATACTATATATGACACAAAATTTGCCTTCCCAGGGTTTTGCCAATAGACATATTTAAGATGTTCTAGTATTGACAGCGTATAGTCTCTTGTATTTGTCTGAGAGCAAACTCACCCTCAGTGTCACAGCTCTTTTCCCTCCCCTCTTAGTTGGTCATTTTTTGCTGTAGTAGAACACAGGCCAGGCTCCAGCCAGAGGCTTTTGGTTTCTTTTCAGGGGAGTGGAAAGGATTTCCCACCTGCTGGATACTCCTTAAAACCTCTTATTTCCAACTTGGTAATGACTGAGAAACAGGTAAGGAAGTTTTTAATATAAAATGCCTCTTTCATCCTATGAACTTACTTGATTCTCCCTGAATAAACTGTAACCAGACATTCATATTGTAATCACAACCTTTTCCATAAGGTTTCACACTGAAGTATTTTGTTGCATCATGTCTTAAAGGAAAGGATTTTGTTCTTTGATACAGACTAGAAGGGAGCTGGCTAACCTAACCAAGGTGAGGAGGGCAGAGATATTGTCAGTGACTTCCTGCATTAATTCATCTGTCTCCCTGCTGCTCAGAAAGATTACAACATTCCCACGTGCACAGAAGTCAGGCTCCTATCCTCCTACTGTTAAATCACATTTTTCCTGTTGCTCTCACAGGGTGGCTCTGTAACAGCTCACAGGAATCACCAAGACAGACAAGGCAATTTTTCAAATAACATTTCATGAGCAGTGCTATATTCTCATTATAAAAAGAAATGGATGCTTTAAAATAACTCCCAAAGACAGGAACACATTCCTTAATACTACTAGAGAGTCATTGTGAAATATACTGATTAGAAATCCCTTCACAATACCTGTTTTCCTTTCAATTTATAAAATATTAGTTACATAATATGTGGTTTTAAAATTCTAGCTTCATCTGATACAACAGTCTATGCCACTTGACAGAATACAAAATATAGAAACTCTCAAGAATGGAGTTTTAATATCTTTTATTAAAGTAGCAGCATTTTTGCAACAGATGAAAAGTACTGCAGGTTATATTAAAGTCAACAGCCCACCAGACTTCAGCACTAATTACAAAACACACCCACCCCTTGTGCATTTGTAATTCCAAGTGGCATCACTGTTCGAGCTGGAAACCAAGAGGCAGCAATTCTTCCTATTTCAGAAACTTCCAGACATTTGGTGAACTCACTTCACCTGAAGTGAAATATGCAGCCCAGCTAAGAATAACAACAACAGGAAACCCCTTCCTTATATATTATATACTTCCAAGTATATTCTTGAACTTGATGAGACTGAAGCAGCACCACACAACACAGAAACCCTCACCTGCCTTGAGTTCTCAATCACCTTCAGAAGTGATTTACTCTCCCAAGGAAGGTCACCATGTGCAAAAAGGTTAGGAGCTACTGTTCAGGTGTGCTGTGCAGGAGGTGAACTGTGTGCTCTCCTGCCCACCCGTGATGGTTACACACTGGCAAGTATCAGGAGTGTTGGAGCCTGTCAGTAACCAAAGGTTTTGCCATTCTGACTCGAGCCCTCATACACCATTCCTGGGCACAGAACACCTGAGAGCTGGAGTCCATCAATGCACATGGGGTTAAACATTCACTGCTTTGCCCAGACTCTCCAAAATCCACCCTAAATAAAAGCTACATCCTCTTAGTGGAGGTGGTCTCTGCACAGCACAGCTGCCCTGCTATTACCATTTCAAATAACAATGGCAATTGAAGTCAATCACTTCCAATTACTCAAAACACATTTAACCATTGCAGACAGAAAAAGAAAGAGGCTAATATTTGATTTTCCAACTATTTCAATATACTGGGTTATCATCTTCTTTAGCAGGTTTCACCTCAAAAGTATCTGAGGTGTTCCATAGTACACAGCAGCACTTCATTCCCAACTACTCGGCCAAAAAAAATCCTGGAATGTCAGTTTTATGCAACTTGCCTTTCCAACCTAGTGCTGAAACACTAAGGTACTTACTGGATAGGGGAGAGTTTGGTCAGCCATAATACCTTTAGAATCATACAACTTGAAAAATATTTGGATTATTTAGCTTACTTTTCATTCAAATGCTATATTATCCAAGAAAAGACTTTTCACCTGTGAGGGAATTTCTGTAACATTTAAAGTCTTTTTGAATCTTTACACCTTTGTCACATTTGCACCCAGCATGCAACCATTTTTCTTACAAAATGCCTGAAAAACTTTTTTTTTCTTAAGAGCTTGCACCTCTCCAGTTGCTCAAAGACTGTTTCACAGGACTACTGCTGGAGATGGAAGCAATCCGTTCCTGAGCTCAGAGGATCAAAATATTCTGTAATTCAACTGCTGAGCATGATTTGTCATACATGTTGGACTATTCTGGCCATTCATTCATCGCTGCATTCCTCACATCACTTGTGTGAGGTGAAGCAAACCATCTGCAAATGTCATACACACTTCTTTCCCTGGAATACTTCTCCTATTCATCCCCTATTTTCACCTGTGCAGTCTCCTACTTTCTTTTCTTTCTGTGTGCACAAAAGGGACATCCACAACTGAGCTAAGTTACTGGGGAAAAAGAGCTAATAGATGAGCAAATAGTGTGTGCAGATGTTTCAGATCACTTTTAAGTGAAAACAAGGCAGTAAAATACTCTGCAGATTTTCCTGGTGGACTTTACTCTGTAGTCTGCCTGGGTAAAATGATCTCTTAAAACAGAAAGGGAACAAGGACTGAAAGTAAAGGGGAGTGCAAAGTTTCTCTTTTCCCCTCCTGCCTCAGAAAATTATTATTATAAGCTTTTTAAAATTTCCCATATACTGTTCCCCATTTTTCCTATCCTCAGTTCCTCACCAAAGAACAACCAACCTTGTACAGAGGAGAAAGCAGACTACTACTGCTAATTTACCCATACAGAGGAACATATTTAGCACAACCCTAAATTTATCATTATTAGGAACATATAGAAGCCCCTACTTAGAACTAAGTTTCTATTTTGGACCTTCCTGAGAACAGAAGGCAGTGCTAATTTTAAAACAAACAGAAATAAGAACAGGCTCAAAATTATACTGCACCTTTAAAAATAATAATTTCAGTAAAAGACTATGATCTACAGAGTGCAAAAATTTTGCTTCTTAAAATAATTTTTAAAGGAATGATTTTTCACATGCTTTTTTACGCAGGCTCCATCTTGACTAACAAACATCAAAGGCTAAATAGTTCCTGAGACTGCCTGAAGAAAAAGGTTCTTTCAGGTCAGGATGAAGGGCACTAACATTCACCTCAGCCTCAGCAATTAAGAAAATTGTTTCCATCTCCACGGGCATCAGTCTCTTGAAAACTGAAGGAACAACGTATTCAACACAAACATGAATGAAATGTTGACCAGACAGAAACAAAGACTAAAAATATACTTGGATAACAAAAGACTCTTTTGGAGGGGGAAAAAAATGAGTAGCTAGGCAATCCATTAAAATTATTTCCCTGGCTTCCATTCAGATGCTGTCCAAGCACAGCTTCATTGTTTGGCATGTCGCTTGCATCTCCTCACGTCACCTTCACTCTCTCACTCAGATAACCTCGGATAAAAATATACACAGCCCTATTCTAGCATTCAGCAGTATTAAACCAGTAGCCAACAGCAAAATCTGGGGCTGTCTTGACTCTTAAAGAATTTTCAAAGCCCTTATGAACTACGGAGAGGAGGGAAGGTGAAAGCTTTCATCAAACTGAGGCATAGAACTCTTTCAGGTTCACTTACACAGCAGGACTTGTTATCCATGGTGAGAGGGACATCCAGTTACTGCACCTGCACATTCCCACAGGAAGGGAGTGCAGCTGAGGGAAGGGAATGCTCAATCTGACATCCATTTCATCAGCCTAATAAATTTTAGATTAATTACAGAAGATTATTTCCCACTTCACTTCCACATCAACAATTTTTTTTTTTGCTTCTCAAGCTTCTTCAAGGCACAATATTGGTATCCTTCAGTTATCTGCCACTGAAACACAGAACAGAACTGCACACACACCTAACTGTTCTGCAGAATATATAGGAATGAATGTATGTGTATATATTTATATATATGGAAAGAAAAAAACTATTTATCCAGGTGAAATTGCAGGAGGCAATTCTGGTTGATGGACCCCCCCAGCACCCTCTCAAAGCAGCAGAAAATTGCACCATCAAGCAGACAGGGATATCATCATCATTACTGTTACTGTTATTATTTTGGTTTAAGAAAATGATGACATTTTATGGTTATAAATCAGGAATAGCCAGCTCACTGCCCAGTGAGCACAAATTAGGGCTCCTGCTGATGAATGGTCTTTTCAGCCCACCTTTCTGGCATCCCTTGTGTGCTGCTCTCCACTCCTGCACTGTGCAGCTCACATCTTCTCCAGCTCCCTTCCACTGCTCACTACTGCCACCTCCCAGACACTGGCACAAGGCTCCTCTCCCTCTGCAGGGCTCCAAAGGGGACAGACCCTGCCCTGCTGCTGCCTTGCCTCTGCAAATCACCCTGGATTATCACCACAGCACAACAGAGACTGAGCTGCAGCCAGACATCAGCAGCCCTTCCATTTCAGCATGGTTCTGTCTTACTAGGCAGTATGCCTAAACTAGTAGCAAAAGTAAAAGCAAAATAGGAAGGATGAGTTTGATAAGGGAGGCCTTATCAGCTTTTGCTGCTGTCAAACCCACCAGAAATGGGGGAAGGGAGCCCTTTTAAAGGCAAAGCTTTTCCACCCTGCAGCAGCCAGACTCAGCACACACACAATAGACACAGTTGCCGTAGCAACAGCATCACAGGGACATTTCTCAGCAAAGCTTCTCGCTTTTCACCGAGTTTACTTTCAGATTGCCACTTAGGACAGGGATCTGTGTGCATCAGACAACATCTTGCATCTGTCTGGAGCACACCTGCATGGAAAGATGCGAGGGCCATGCCACAGGAAGAGTAAGGCACAAGTAAAGAGGGGAACTGGGCTCTCAGGCCAGCACACCAGCTGACAGCAACAGCTTGCAGCCTAATATATTGTCACCTCACGACAGACTACAAGTGTGATCTGTTGGAATCAAACCTGCTTTCATCCTTTGTTTTGTTTCCTTAAAAATTATTAGCTTTCAATAAAGATCTACAGCACGTTTCTGCAAAAAGGAGCTTCAGTTTCTAATAGTGATCACCACCTCAAAAAAAAATTCCCCCAGAAGGAATAAAAAAATAAAACCAGGTGTTGGGGTTTTAGA
>VZRF01000165.1:1819-13927 GCA_013396875.1 Vireo altiloquus
CGCTCTCTGGAAACCGCGTCCTGTCTCCGCCCCCCCTGTGACGCGTGCCAGGGCTGTGCGAGCCCTCACGGAGCTGCTCCGGGCATTCCGGGGTCACCCTTCTCTCTTGGAGAGTTAGAAGAGTGGAAGACCACCATTGGAAAATATAAAGAAAATCCAGATAAAATAGCCAGTTTGGTAGCAAGGGCAATTAACGCACAAAACCCTGACTGGAGTGATTTGAAATCTCTGATGGACACATTGCTTGATCACACAGAGAGAGAGATGGGGAACAAAGCTATTATGACTTCTGTAGAAACCCAAATTGCAAAGCGGACTGATGCAAGGCACCATTGCTGAAGTTTTCCCTTTGACTGATCCAGGGTGGAAACCTAATGTGCCAGAACAAATGGCAAGGTTAAAATGATACCAGAATCTCAAAGTATATGGGTTGACATGGTGTCCCAAAGGCTCTCAGTTGGTCAAAACTCGACAAAAAAAAGCAAAATTATGATGAATCTCCCTTTTTTTTTTAAAAAAGGCTAAGAGAAGCTGCAATTAAATATACAAACCTAGATCCTGATTTGACTGAAGGGAAAGCACATTTAACTCTCCTGTTTATAGGTCAAGCAGCAAATGATATAAGAAGAAAGCCGTGAAAGTTAGACTGGGATCATAACATGAGTAAATTGTTAGAGGTAGCCTGGAAGGTGTATAGGGACAGAGACCCAAAGGACAAAGTTAGACACCATCTGTCCCTGTTTGAGACAAATTCAGAGAAGAATATCCCCAGATGGAAAGCAAGTTGTAGTTGCTCCTCCCTCACCAGGTTAGGGAAAAGAAATATTTCCTTGGAGGAAAGTGAAGAGAAAAGAACTATTTATTTAACAAAAACACAGGAAAAGAATAATGCTAAATAATAAAATCTCCCACTGTGGAGAGAAACCTGGAAGAGTTTTAAAGTCCTTCTGGGTGTGGACTCTTGAGGGAGTGCAAAAATGTCACCAGGGAGGATGGCTTTTGTGGGTGTGGGGCTCTGGGGGAGACGGGCGTATCCCAGGTCTAGCAGTAAGTAAAACAAAGGAGCAAGAGACAAATAAAGAAGAGAAGGTGAAGCAAAAGCAGGATAGTTAACAGGAGACTAAGCAAAGAAGTAATCAGTAACGACTTGAGATAAAGATGTAATCCTAGAAGGTGAAGTTTGTGGTTGTTGAACTGCTAGCTTTGGAACAGTATATAAGTTGTGCTTTGTACAATAAAAAGTTGGCTTTGCATGCACCCAGCAGAGTCCGAGTTTCTGTCATGGACAGTCTGTCTCCTCTCCGGAGCTGGATGGGCATGGGGGACCCCCCTGCATGCCGGTGGAAGGCGTCCCAATGAGGTTTCGATGTCCTGATGTTCTGAACAAGTCCAGAAAAGAAGAAGAAGAAACCAAAGTCCCAGGAAAAATCTCCGTCTCTCTTCTTTTGAAGAAAAAAAGAGCCAAAAGCACGCTGGAAAAGCAAGGAAGGGTGCTTCCTCCCCTCTCTACCGCAGTAGCTATTACTCCCCAACAGCAGCAGAACAACAGAGAGGAGTAACCACCTTGAAAGACAACTGCTTTGAAAAAAGTTCCTCTGGCTGTTTTTTTCTTCTCTCCTCTCTCAGGCTCAGTTTGAAGGCACAGAAAGTCATAAGATTCATTTTCTGGGCATAGGGCAGACGATATGGGATACACCATAAAGTCACTCCAAGACACCGTCCTAGCAAGAGGATTAGTCAGGACAGGTGTGGTGAAATCCCCATTGAAGTTGAAAATGCTGTCAATCCAATTGTGTGGGACGGTGATGTTCCAGGAAGATCCAAACAAGCAGAACCAGTGAGCATTGCACTCAAACCAGGAGCCACACCGGTAAGGCAAAAACAATATCCTTTGAAATTAGAAAGTCGTAGAGGATCGGCACCTATAACTGAAAAATTCCTCCAACATGGGTTATTAGCGCAATGTGAGTCCAGGTATAACACGCTCATCCTTTCAGTAAAGAAAGCTGATGGTAAGAGTTACGGATGAGTGCAAGATTTAAGAGCAATTAACAAAATTAAAGAGGGCATACACCCAGTGGTATCAAATCCCTATACTCTTTTGACCACACTGACAGACAAATTAGGGTGGTTTACTGCTGCAGAACTGCAGGATGCCTTTTCCTGCATTCCTGTACATAAAAACAGCCAGGAGTTCTTTGCTTTTGAGTGGGAAAATCCCGAGACAGGGAGGAAAAGCCAGCTTACTTGGACAGTCCTATCCCAGGGTTTCAAGAATAACCCAACAATATTTGGAAACCAGCTAGCAAAGGAATTGGAAGATTGGAGGAGACAAGACCCAGGAGAGGTTATTCTTCAAAATGTTGATGACATCTTGATTGCAGCTAAAACGCAAGGTGACTGCATCCAACTCACTGTAAGCTTGTTAAACTTTTTGGGACTGAGTGGATACAGAGTCTCCAAAGACAAGGCAGAGACTGCCAAGGAATCAGTAGTTTACTTGCAACTTGAGATCTTCCGTGGACACCGACAGCTCAGCAAAGAAGGGAAAGAAGCCGTCTGCCGACTTCCGGAGCCCCACACCATGAAAGAGAGGCAAGCTTTCCTGGGAATGGTTAGATGGTGCAGACTTTGGATACCAAACTACAGATTACTGGTAAGGCCCCCGTATGGAGCACTAAAAGCAGCTGAAAAGGGAATCATTACATGGACTGAGAGCACAAGAGTTGCATTTAAACAGCGGAAGCGCTCTCTAATGTCAGCTCCAGCATTGGCTTTACCAAAATTAACTAAACCTTTTGAACTTTTTACACATGAGAGACTCAATGTGGCATTGGGCGCATTAGCACAGCGCCTTGGAAACCAATGGAGGGCCATGGTCTACTTTTCCAAACAGCAGGAGAGTGTTAGTCAGGGGTGGCCTGGATGTTTGAAGGCTGTGACGGCTACTGTCATCTTGTTTCAAGAGACCCAAAAACTCACCCTTGGACAACACACTGTAGTGTATGTACCCCATGCTGTAGCAGTAGTACTGGAACAAAAAGGAGGACATTGTCTGTCCGGCAACTGGATGCTTAAATATCTATCACTCTTGTTGGAACGCGATGATGTTACCTTGAAAACAACTTCTGTTGTTAACCCTGCCATGTTTCTGTCCTCTACCTTAACTGACAATGGGCCAGAGAATGACTCTTTGCAGACTATTGAGGAGGTCTATTCCAGAAGACCAGGCCTGAAGGACGTGCCCCTAGAAAATCCAGACTGGGAGCTGCTTACAGACAGGAGCAGCTTCCTGAAAAATGGTAAGCGAATGACGGGTTATGCAGTAACAACCCAGGACAAGGTGATCGAGGCAAAGGCCCTGCCAACAGATGTGTCATTGCAGAAAGCTGAACTGATTGCACTGACAAGGGCCCTGGACCTGAGAGAAGGAAAGAAGGTAAATATATGGATGGACTCCAAATATGCATTTAGTGTTGTCCACGCCCATGGAGCCATCTGGAAGGAGAAAGGACTGTTGAACGCTCAAGGTAATCAAATCAAACACACTGAACAAATCCTTGCCCTCTTGGAGAGCATCAGGAAACCCACAGAAGTAACCATTATGCATTGTAGGGGTCACCAGAAAGGGAAAATCACTCCAGAACTGGGAAATCACTTTGCTGATGAAACAGCAAGAGGAGTTACAGAAAAAGGTATTCTTGCAGTAATTCCACAAAAAGAGATTGATTTTTTCAGGGTTCACCCTAGAGTATGATCAGGCAGACCACAAGTTAGTCAAGTTTCTTAATGCTGAGATCACAGAAAATGGATGGACTGTTACACCAGCAAATCAGGTTTTAGTCCCACCTCTGATCCTTCAAGAGCTAGTGCAAAGAGAACATGAAAGCAAAAATTTCGGGGTTGAAAACCTTCTGAAATATCTAAAGAAGGTTGTAATAGGAAAGGGAATGGCAGATATTGTACAATCAGTAGTGAGCAAGTGTGAAATCTGCTGTGAAAGCAATCCTGATATGAGGAAAAGAGTTGTGTTAGGAGTAACAAAGGCAGGGGATCTTCCTGGAGATTACTGGCAAATAGATTCTGCTGAGTTACCACGCAAAGAGGGATATAGGTACATCCTGGTGTTAATAGACACCTTCAGCGGATGGCCTGAAGCTTACCCCTGTCGCACTAACACAGTCAAGGAGGTGGTGAAAGTTCTGCTTAATCTTATAATACCAAGGTTTGGGGTTCCTGTGGGGATGTCCTCAGACAAGGGACCACATTTTGTTGCAACAGTGATTCAGAAAGTTTTTTGGATTTTGGGAATTGCTTGGGATCTGCATACACCTTACAGACCTCAAGCAAGAGGTAAAGTTGAATGTCTGAATGGAACCCTTAAGGCACAAATTAGCAAAATTTGTCAAGAGACATCCATGACGTGAGTTCAGACCTTGCTTGGAGCTTTACTGGGGATCCACATACAACCAAGGCAAAGGGATAATATCAGTCCCAATGGAATATTGTATGGCAGGCCATATCAAATTCCATGTGTTCCAGGTGAAATTCATATGAGGGGAAAACTTGATTTACAGAGATATCTAATGGCTTTAGGTTCCACTTTGCAGAAGCTCCAGAACTACATAGTGTTATCCAGACCCGTAGGACTGGACACACCTGCACATCCTTTCCAGCCTGGAGACTGGATCTATGTTAAGTGATGGGACAGTGATCCTCTACAGGCCAAGTGGAGAGGACCATTCCAGGTTTTGTTGACCACCTTCACTGCAATCAAAGCCGCTGGCAAAGGACCCTGGATTCGCTACTACAGCGTTAAGAAGGCTTCTGCCCCTTAAACAACTGAGAAAACAGAGACTGATACAAATGAAGATTATGTAGTCTAAATTATTTTTTTCCTTTGCTTGTTATATATACAGTTGGTAACCCTGACTCAGGTTTGGAACCAAAATTTGCATATGATTCTAGTCCAAAGTATATCCAAAGACATTCATTTGGATACTGAGCTAACAACTGACATGTAAATCAAAGTGGAAAGATCAGCAAAATTTGTCTACAATTTGAGAACCAGCTCAGATCTTACATTAGATAGCATTCAAAGATAACACACTGAGCTCTGATTATATCTTCCAAACCCTGATTTCATGGTTACCAAACTGACCCTGGATTCAAAAATTGTTCATAGTAGTTGTAATTATAATTCTTGTGTATATATACACTATGGTTAGATACGTGTATACTGCTGTTACACACATCTTATTAGTAGATATTTAGAATATTTAGAATCGAGTCTCAACAAGGTAGAGGCCTTGTCAAGCCTCTAAAGGGGGGGAATGATGCCTTAGGTTTTAACTTTCATATTTTTCAAATCCTATACTGCCTAGTGTGTGACTCTGAAGTTTTGTGTGGCCTGTTAACTACTGTTTTCATACTGGTTAGACATAACAAACCCTCTCTAGGTTTGCACTTCAAGGACACCTTGATTTTCCCAGGCCCCAACATGTGTAAACTAAAAGCCTCTGAAGAGGAGGGGCAAACTTGGGGTAGTTACATCATTAACTGAAGTTATAATTGGAGAATTAACCCTGATATGCAAATGGACCAAACTTATAAAAGTGTGAAGAACCTGTGACCCAATGTACATCTTGGGTGTAGCCTTTTGACTGCCCAGGGTGTACTTTGAAGACTCTTCAAATAAATACCTACTTTTATTCGCTTATTTGTGAAAAACTAATTTCATTCTTACGGTAAAATTTAAAAGGTTCAATAAAATGTTTAATAAAAGGACAATAGGAGACAGAAATAAAGCAAAGGGTTAAAACAGCCAGGTGCTTGGCACGCTGCCAGGAGCACACCTTGGCCCAGAAAACACTTTCTTTTAAATGTATCAGCATATTGCATATGCACAGAGTCTCATGCATGATTCAGATATTCCTTTTTTGGTGTTCTTTTGGTTTCAAGCCAACCCCATCCTGCCTTTGTTTCCTATTTGCAGGTCTGTTTAGAAGTTTCAAGATTCTTGTGGTCCTCTTCTGCAGACTAAGCCTTTGGATACCCTGTCGCTCCACTTCCTGATCAATAGTTCTTCCTTCAGGGTTCCAGAGTCTGTCACTGCTGTCTTTGTCCAGACAATCCAAGAATGTGGGGAATTTCCTTGATTATCTTCCTTATTACAAAAGAAGCATTCTACATATCATTCTATAATCCTAAAATATAATCCCCTCCATTTTCCACTGTGAAGTAGGCACAGAGTGATTGGTAGAATAGGTTTGTGGTAGAAGAAACGTGTTAGAATGATTTGATAGTTATTGGTACAAAATTAAAAATATCATACGTTGTAGTTGATGACTGGGTAAAAAGGTTTTAAAAACATGCTGCACATGAGATCTCGTGGCCATTTGTAGCACAGATTTCACAGCAAAAAGCCAGGCACAGGTGGAACTTTGAACTTGATAAGAAAACTAATAAATAACCCGAGAAACTGAGCAAAGAGGTCTGACTCCTTTTTTATCTGGTATGGGACTTTGATAACAAAAGGAAAACCTCACATCCAGGGGCCCCAGGCCTCCTCAAGGCCCCAGGCAAGTAGTAAAGTTGAATGTATGAATAAGACCCTCAAAACCCAAATTTGCAAAATTTGTCAAGAGACATCCATGACATGAGTTCAAACCCTGCCTATAGCCTTGTTGAAAGTCCGCATACAGCCAAGGCGGAAAAACAACATAAATCCCTATAAAATATTATATAGCAGGCCATATCAGATTCCTCACATCCTGAGAGAAATTAATATAAAAAGTAAAAATAATTTGCAGAAGTACTTAATAACTCTGAGTTACAATTTATAGAAACTCCAAAGATTCATTGTGTTAGCCAAACCAATAAAATTAAACGCACCTGCTCATCCGTTCCAGCCCAAAAATTGAGTCTATATCAAGTGATAAGACAGTAACCCCTTGCAAACCAAGTAAAAAAGATCGTTTCAAATTCTGCTGATCACTTTTACTACAAAGTTACTGACAAGAAACCGTGAATCCACTACTCGAGAGTGAAAAAAACTTCTGCTCCTGAAACCACCAAGAAAACAAAGACTGATACAAATCAGAAAGGTGCAGTTTAAACTGCTCTTTATATGTTTACTGTTTACCCAATTGGCAACCATGATTCATGGTTCACCCCATGATTTGCATAAAGCAGTAGTCCAAAATGTGTCCAGAGTTCTTAATAAGAACAATTTCTAGATCTGTACCCAGTTACCACCCCTGGATGGGGATGTTCACTGGTCATTGATTGGCATTTTAATGGAAGAGAACAGCACCGAAAGGTGGGAACCAATTAATAGTACCCTTCTGCCCCCTGCACCCCTGAGTAGCCTGATAGAACGTGGGAATTATACAGTTCCTTGTGCGGTTGTAAACACCGCAGGAAAGGCCATTCTTCCTTCATATTGTCATAAGACCAACTTCAGGGAAATAATAAGTCCAAGAGTTGCAGCAAAGACGAAATTGACAGGATGGGGACTGACACAGCCATTTGGGAGGGGGTTATACTGGATATGTGATGATAAGACCTGGAAAGTTCTGCCCGTCAATTAAGACCAGGCTTGTGCCATTGGGGCCGTGGTCTCAAATATAACAATATTTGATCATCTTGAAAAATCAAATGGGAGGAGGAAAAGATCTCTTAATCCCCTCACTGAACATCCCACACTTTTCCATAGTATGGTTGGGGCTCTCCTTCCCTCTTACAGAGTGGTTGAACTGAAGAGAGCAATTGTAAACATCTCAGCCATCACTGAACGTATTGATCAGCACACTGCAGATGCAATTCCAGCCTTACTGGAGGAAGTTGACAGTCTGTCCCAGGCAGTTATGGAAAACAGGATAGCTCTCAATTTCATACTTGCCGCACAGGGAGGTGTATGTGCCACTGTCAATACCACTTGTTCTTATGTGGACCCAAGAGGGAGAATTAGGAAAGATTTGAATGAAATTTGGAAGGGAACTCAAATTTTACATGAAATAGCTTCCAGAAATGATACCTTAAAATTTGACCATATCTTCCAGACTCTCACCTCATGGTTACCAAACTGGACCTGGGTAAAAGAAGTATTTGTAATAGCTGTAATTGTAGTGATCATCTGTGTAATAGCCTGTGGAGCAGCCAGTTGTGTAAACCAGTGCTGCGCGTAATGTAGAGTAGAGACTAGACAGCATAAAGTTTTGCTAGTCTCTAAAAGGGAGGAAATGATGCCGTGATGATTTTTTGCCTTTTGTATACTTTTTATATACCCTTTTATATAGCTTTTATGTATCCTCAGTGCTTTTAGCATGCATAATTGTGTACTAGTTTGAAATCAAACCAGTGGGAGATCGCAAGTCAGAATTATAATTTAATAGGGAAAAAATTAAAAGAAATAAATAAATGCAGTAGTACAAGAACACTGACAAAGACAGAATACAACCTGACACCCTACGGTGGTAGTAGTCTGTCTTGGTTTGAAAGACAGGTGTCTGCTAAGGAGGGCAGGAGCCTCCCTTGGAATGGAAGATGTAACCCACTTCCCTCCAAATTATTATAATTTTGAAATTAAGGGACTTTAAGGCAAAGATAAGAGGAGTAGGAATAGCAGTTCTTTACTAATAGATTGTGGTGGTGTGCAATTTTGTTTTGCTTTGTTAATTATTCCGATTGTTCCCTGCCTTCCCCAGTTAAAATGGCTTACCCCAGTTCCCCCTATTAAGTTATGTAAAGTTCTGTAGCCCAGTTGTTCACTCCCCAGGCTCCCCCCTAAGGTTCTATGTATGGGTATGCCTCCTCCCCTGTTCCAGTGCTTTTCCTGCCTGTCACCCTAAACCCCGTCCCCCTGGGCTGTCAATCCCCAAGGACTGTTCACTCCCACTCTGGAAATCCCCTGTTTCCTCGATGCCCCAATAGACTGAAAGATTGTCAATCTCCCCGAGTTAGACCCCATTTGCCCCAGACTGTGTGAACCCTCCCCTGTCTCCTCCCTTAGAGAAAGCCCAATGGTCCCTGCATCGTGTCCGCCCCTGAGACAGCCCCCCCTTAAAAATCCTTGCACAGCCTTGCTCCCCGGCTTACTCTGTCGGTTCGCCTGGGAGCAAGAGGGCGTGTGTCAACCTCGAACCCCTCAGCTGTGAAATAAAGGTTTGCTCCTGAATTCACCGACAGAGTGGCTCATCCCTCGTTCCTTGCTTCGATTCTTTGACGGTCGTGCTAGTTCTAGGTGCTGCGCAACCAGAGAGGTTGCCTAGCAACCCCAGAGCCTGCTGCCCCGAGCTGCTGGCTCGGAGCTGGGAAAAGTGCCGACACCGCGGATTTCATCGACGCGCGCGCAGAGGAGAGAACCCCTTCAGCTCAGCCGGCTTGGTGAGGACAGGCTCGGAGCCTCTCACCCTTCATCCCTGAGCGGCCAGACCCAGAGCGCGCTGCGTCAATAGATATATATAACAAGGCAAACAAACACCAGTAACTCTGGCAGTGATAACAAACAGAACAGACCCCAGAGCAGCCTCTCTCGGCTCTCAGGCCCTTTCCCCTGAGCTGCAGTGACGCTCACGGCCGGCAGGGGCGCTGGCGGCTCCCGGTGAGCAGGGCGAGTGCGATGGTTCCCCCGCGGCTGCAGGGGGCGCTGAGGAGCGAGCTCGGCACCACGCGGTGATGGTGGAGGATACGGTTCTGCACAAACCCCTGGGGCAGAGGGACAGGACCCTCGGGAACAGCAGGCTGGAGCAGGAGAGATGGATCCAAATCCCGGGTTGTAGATGAGATGTACCAAACTCCGAAGCTGCAGCGGGACCTCCGGACGTCTCGGCAGGCAGGGGGTGCTGCGGCTACAGTGTAGTAAAAAGCTCACAGCAGCAGCAGCAACAGGAATAGCAGCAGAAGCAGCAGAAAACCGAAGCAACAGCAGTGGTAGAAAGCAGCGGCAGCAGCAGAGGAGCGGCGGGCAGGGTAGCCTCTCTCTCTTCCCTCCGGATGCCCGAGCACCATGAGCCAGGCTGTACCCTGCTTACCCTCCAGTTCCAATCTCTAGCTGGACCCCCCCCCTGTGGCCAGGTCCCCTTTATTTCTCTTAAGTGCCCAGCAATTTGTTCCTTAGCAACAAGACATAGGGAAAAAGAAAGAAAGGGGAACTTCTAAAACCCCAAAACAGTCCAAGTAGGGTGGTTCTCTTGAAGCGGTGATCCTGTAGAAATAATGCGTCTGAAGATCCAGCAGTAGCTCTTGTCCTCTGGGAGTCCAGTAGGTAAGCACTACTCTGGTGTTCAGAATCTCAGCTTATATCCTGGATGGAATGCCTGGTTCCTCCCTCTGGGAGGAGCATCTCATAATGGGATGGTGAGTCATGTGATAAGGCCTAATGGGCCCATTAACAGGAGACAGTCTAGGAGGGAGTCATCTCTGAGTCATGGGCAAGGCACTGATGGTCCCATTAACAGAAGATAATCCAGAGGGGGGGAGGCAGTGAGCACTGCCCCACCTGGTTTCAACAGTTCATGAAGATGGTAATAGAATATACTTCAACCCAGGGCAACTTGTAATTCCTTAAGTCTGATAACTTGGCATAGTCCTAATATTCCGTTAAGACAGGAGACCAAACATCCTGGAGGCTTCACAGTTGGAGGCCAGAAATCCCTACCCTATCCTGAGAAACCAAGGTCCTTTCTAGAGCACATCCTGTAAGCTAAGGCCCATCCAGGGGGGAATTTCTTGGGATGAGGGGATATCACACTATTCATTCAAGCTCCTCTTTGGGGAATCTTTGATAGATATGCTAATTTGCAAGATCTATAAATCGTATACACGATTTATCGTGTGTGTGCATTTTGGCACATTCCACCTTGGCAAAGTGGTACACCTTAAGGATCCTTAAATAATTGCTGAGGTAAAAAACCCTTTTCCCTTAACTGTATCTGGCTCTTAATTTTAAGACCAGGGAAAGGCAAAAGCATCTACGTGTGCTAATATTTGTTGATCAATTACTGTTTGCATCTCTAATTCCTCTGTGAAATTACTCATTACAGAACTAACTTCATGAGCTGTTTTTACTGATTCCATTAAAGCAGCAATGGCAATAGTAGATGAAGCTACATTAATAATAGCAGATCAAATAAAAGCAACAAGCCAAGCAATAAATCTCTTAGTTCATTTGGATTCCTTTAAAAACAAGCATTTTAGATACACAACTCCTGATTTTCCTTCCCATTCCCATGTAAGATTCACAGGAATTCGTATTTCCACAGGCCTACCTAGAGGCAAGAGACGTAAAATTCCTTTCAGTTATATTTTCAGGGGTGATGCAGGAGGTGTACATAGGGTTGATGGCTGTAATGCAATATGATTGATTATAAGATTCAACTGTCATATTTGTTGTTAATAAAAATGCATAAGGATGTGTTGTGCATATCATGGTAGCAAGAGTTTTGATAAATGGCATTCATGCAATATGTAGATGACACATGAAAATAACTCAAAGCCCATATTAGTGGAGGCAGGAAGGGGAGCATTAATGCTGTTGTGCCCCAGTTTAGGGCAAGCTGGGGATGCATTGGAGAAGTTAGCCTTCAATCTGTGTTCAGGTTCTGTACCTTAGTTCTATGTTGTTTCCTTGTACCCCGGTTCCTATGGTTACCCCTTTCTGTGAATTCTATTCCTCCCCTTGGTTAGCCACATCCCTTCCCTGCCTCTTAGGTGGGGATTCCTCTCCCCTCTCAACCCATGTACCCACCCCATGGGCGGAGAGACCCTGTTAATCCCCCAAGGCACACCTTCACCTCCAGAAAATTCCTCTCTGTTTGGTGTGCCATTGGTTGTTGTTCGGTAATCCCTCCCCTGCTGTTCCCCAACTGGTTGCTGTTTTGTCAGTCATCCCCAGATCTACCCCTGTACCCTTTGTTCATTGGTTCTCATGTTCTCCACCCCCTCACTATAAAATCCCCTGCACTCCTTTGTTCTTGGTCTTTTCCCCTCGGATCTACTGACAATAAAAGGTGTTAGTACCCAGAGGAGAGACCCCTCCCTCTTTCTTTGCCTCCACGGGTGCAGCTACCATGGGGGAGCAGCCTGCCAGCAGTGAGGAAGCTGCAG
>VZRF01000166.1:4395-28373 GCA_013396875.1 Vireo altiloquus
TGAGAGGGCGCTCCTGAGGGGCGTGCGAGAGTTGCCGAGCGCTGCCCGATAGTTGCCGAGCGCTGCCCGAATAGTTGCCGGGAGCTGCCCGTCAGCCGACCGAGTCTTGCCCGAATTCTGCCCGAGGTTTG
Organism: Vireo altiloquus; assembly: GCA_013396875.1. Lineage (NCBI taxonomy): Eukaryota > Metazoa > Chordata > Aves > Passeriformes > Vireonidae > Vireo > Vireo altiloquus. Next base: position 4,527 of record VZRF01000166.1, read on the forward strand.
CCGAGTGTAACCCGAGTGTTGACGATCGTTCCCGAGTGTTGCCCGAGCCTTGCCGAACTCTGTCCGAGCAGTCCCGAGCGTTACCCGAGTCTTAACGAACTTTGCCGAACCCTGCCCGAGTCTTGCCGAACTCTGCCCGACCGCTGCCGATCCCTGCCGAGCGGCTGAGGGGAGCCGGGCCTGCTGCGGTGCCGGACGGCGAGCGCGGCCTGTGCGGGTGGTGAGTGGGCCTGAGGCGGGAGCTGCGGAACGTTTGCGGCCCTGTGTCCCTGATCCCTCGGGTAGAGCTATCCGTGTGCGTGTCTGCGATAGGGAGCGCAGGGTTGGGGGTGTCAAGGCTGTCCTTTCTCACCCTCGCGGTGTGTCCTGATCCCTCTTACCTGTATGGACCTGGAGGGAGGATGTATGTGCATGTAAGGACAGGGCTGTGCATGTTTCCCCCCCACACCTCCTGTGTGTATATGTGTCTGTGTCCGCCTTCCCCCTCAGTTACATTGCCCAGCCCTCTTCCCGTGTCTCCGTGAGGAATGGCTTTAAACTGGAAGGGACTACGTTTAGATTAAATATTAAGAAGGAATTCTTTACTGTGAGAGTGGTGAGGCACTGGCACAGGTGGCCCTGAGAAGTTGTGATTGCTTCATCCATGGAAATGCTCAGTGCCAGACTGGATGGGGCTGTGAGCAATCTCGTCTGGTGCAAGGTGTCCCTGCCCATGGCAGGGAGTTGGAACAAGGTGATCTTTGAGGTCCCTTCCAACCCAAACCGTTCGGTGATTCCTTAAATCTATGACTCTGCGATAACATGCCCACTGTTGGCTTTTTTTGGCAGGTGTGCAGCAGGACTGTCCAAGCCATGATCGAAGTGTTGGCCAAGTTGGGCCGTGGGCCTGTGTTCCTGGCAGGAGAGGTGCTGGAGTGTGTGATCACCTTCACCAATCCATTATCAGCCTCATCGACCTCCGCCAGCAGGTACAGGGCCTGTGCCAATCCATGCACAGAGCCTCCAAATGTTGGAGCTGCCTGGGTCCCTCCAGAGGGAGTGGCTCACCCTCTCTCCCCTCTCCCTCTGGAGCAGTAGTCATGGCTGTGTTGTGGGGCAATGGAGCCAGCTCAGCCCCTTGTGACTTCCCTACCTGAGGCATTCCCTTAAGGTAGCCTTGCACTATCTCAATTTTGGGGGCAAAGCTGAGGCAATTACGCTGGTTTTGTTCCCCCAAGAAGTAGACAAGGAAAGAAGTATGCAGTTAGAGATTCTCTGTGCCTCAGGTGAGCCCTCAGTGACAGTGACTGGCAGAAAATGAAGTCCAACTGGCTGTTAAAGTGGGATATCTAGTCACACCACAGTGACAGTCCCGCAGAGCAACATCCAGACGTCATTATTTCCTGCATTTGTGGAAGGAGCTCTCTTCTGTCCAGCAGTGCTGGATTGATCAGTGTGATCCCTGCCTCCAGAGATGGCAGACAAAGTGGCGAGTACTTTGAGGGGTCTGAGAGGGGCACCTTCTGCGACCTCATTTTCTGTGGCCCAGCCTTTGAGTGCTGCATCTCCCCTTATCAGTGCTGAGGAAATGTGAGAAGATGGGAGCTTCCCATATTAGCTCACAGGGGGTGACTCCATGTCACAAGTAATCACCCAAAGCCTTCACGTCCGCTGATTCTTTAGGGAGTGGAGAGTGCTTTCTCATCTTGAACCCTTCCCGGGAAGTGTCTGTTTCCAGCCCTGTCAGGTTCAGCATGTTTTCATCACCAGTTCGATATTCGCATGTGATTCTTTTGGTGGGCCCACTCGCAGTGCCTGCAGTTTCAGCAGCAGAGGGCTTCTGTATTTATTGCCTTCCCTGATTTTCCATCTTTTCTTCCAGTTTCCTCTTACCTGCTGAGTTCAGGTTTCAAATTCAGCTGTGGCATAAGCATCCAACTTCCCAGAGTTTTTTCCTTTGTGATGACAAGAGCTGTTTTGCCTGCTTCTGAAACAAGTGGGACTGCAAGGGTACCAGGTGGCATTGTTTGAGGGGGTTGCAGTGCATTTATGAGAACTTCATTTGGGAACTTCAAGAGCGTTTTGGTCTGCAGAAGACTACCTCTTGGAAAAGAGAAGTTTTTAAAATAATAAGAAAAACCCCAGGTGATCAATCTGACGAGACCTGGCTAAGTCATACAAGTGGCAACAGCAAATAGATTGGTGGTTTGGAAAATGAAGCTGTGGGTTGCGTAAAGGCAGGAGCCAGATCAAAGCAGTGACTGCAACAGGCAGATAGACCTGTCAGAGACTGGAAGGTTTTGGGGCTGACAGGTCTGTGGGCCGCATTTTGACCACAGGGACAGAACTGAAAGCAAGGCAGGAAATTAATTTGGTGGTGGAGTACAAGAAACAAATCTCTATCTACCCAGAGGCTCCATGGAGCATGTCCTTTGTAGGCTACAGGAGCTGTGGGAGACGGTGAGACTGGAGGGAAGTGACCTCAGCACCAGTGCAGGATCCTCCAGTGCTGAACAAGCACCAGCTCAACAAGCCGGCTCTGCCGGCAGGAAGGGACATGCAAATTTTGTTTGGACATCTGGCTAGAAAAAATGAAAACAATCCAGTGACATGTTGTAGAGCAAAACTGAAAAAGAAAGAAAAAAATACTCAAAATATGGTGTTTGAAGGTACTGTAATCATTCTAAGCTTATATAAAATTAGCAAACATTGCCTCAAGCAAGAGCACTTCTCTGTTTCCGAATAGCAGATACCTTACAACAAAAAAACATATGGCAGCCCTGGTGGAAAAGCCCTGCTGGTGCTTTTGAAAATGCTGAATTACAACTTTAGGGCTCAAAGCAACTGAGTATAGTAACTGAGGTGTGTTTGTGTAAGGGCAGCCAGCACATACATAAGATCAAATAGTGCATCGTTAGTCAGCTGACACAAATGCAGCACACCTTTTTCCCTGGTTCATCTAGACCTTTAACTACTCTAATGTGTCACAGGGAGGGACACCCGTGTGCTACAGAAAATCCCTCTGCCACCTAAGGCTCTGGTGTTAGTGCTTACTAATCAGATCATGATGTTAGAAAACATCAGAGGAACTATTCAGTGGCTAAACTATAGAGGCCACTAGTGATTTGGAAACTGAAAGGTGTCAGTAGTACTATGGGAAGTGCCCTATGGAATGACTGAGGTCACAGCCACAGTCTTAAAACATGAGACTGTTTTTTGTTCTGGATGCATGGCCCTACATTAATCCCTGTGGCTGTACAGAGAGGGGTCAAAATGACACCTTTGCCTCCCCTATTGCCATCAGCAAATCCGTTGCATAAGGAGAAATAAATAGGTCCTAATGAAAGACCCAGAAGCATCCTTCTTTGGTCTGGCGCAAACAGCAGCTGATGTTCTTGATGGGGATGGTGCTGTGGGGGTGGAGGAAGCATGTCTGTGCCTACCTGCTCCAAGGAGTGTTGAGCTTGGGGCATTTCTGCGCTGTGGGCAGGGGCAGCTGAACCCAGGTTGCAGGAATTTGTTGCTTTAGAATTTGCCCACTTCCCTAATGGTTGTGTTGTTACCAGAGTGCTGCTCTGTGTGTCACCACTGGCTTGGGATTTAGCTCATCATGAATCCTCTGCCAGGGCCCACATGCAGTAGCTCAAGGTGTTCTCTCAAGACTGCAGTGAATAGCCATCCCAAGCTGTGGATGATGAGAAAGGTGAAGAAATGAGTAAGGCTTTGGACTGGATTTTGGAACACTTCATCTCAGCATGTTTGCTGAAAGATCCTTGTGAAGTTTTACACGAGCCTCCTTGTCCCTTGTCCCCATAGTTGTCTGCTGCATGTTGCCATGAGTGTACAGCAGGTTTCTTGGGGCAGATGTGTTTTCTTGTGCCATGTCAGTGCTATGCCTGTGCTGTTGTGGCTCAGGCTGCAATTATTGATGCTTGAAAAAAGTCCTTGGGCCACAGAGCTAGGCCTTGGGTGAAGCTGCTGTCAGCAGCTGGGATGGAAGTGGCCTTAAGTCAGCACCCCAGTGTGAGCTTAGTCCCAGGGCTTGTTTGAGGGGGGACTGTGAGAGTGGCTTCAGTGACAGTGAAGCAAGGCATTCTTCCTTCCAGACAAGCAGTCCTGCATGGAGCTGAGCAGAGAGAATTGCTCTTCTCCCAATTCCTGCCTGCTGTAATTCAAGTTTAAAGCACAGATATGAGTGTTGGTCTTTGCTTTCAGTGAGATGCTGGCATGGGCCAGTGCCCAGATCCACTGCCAGTTTCACGCCAGTGAGAACCGGGTGGCACTCCCTCCCTCTGATGGCAGCAAGCACGATGTGCAGGCAGAGAATGAGACCGTCTTTGTCCCCAACAGAGGTGAGTGCCACTCCTGCCTATCACCTGGGTAGGGACAGTGAGCGCCCTGGGCAGGAATCAAGCAGATCACAATGTGTATGTCTTGATGGCAGCATGCATAGAAGTGAGTGGCAAGTCTGTGTTGCTTTCCTTGTGTCATCCCTGGTGATGGATGTTGTGGGACCTTGTTAATACTGAAATCACAGTGGATTGAAACACAGCAGTTGTTTGTCCAGCTGCAGTGGGAATGTCTCATGATATGACCAGGGCAAGAAACGTTTCCTCCTTGGCTCTCTTCTCCCTGTTTCTCCCCATGAGGATGAAGCTTGACTAACCTGGGCACAGCCTGACGCTGGACAGCATTTATGTGTTTCTTATTCTTTTCCAGGAGAGCGGGGTCAGTGTATCCTGTCCACCCCACCAAAGATTCTCTTCTGTGACTTGCGACTGGATCCTGGGGAGTCAAAGTCCTGTGAGTCCTGTCTTCTCTTCCCCTACTCACAGAGCTCATCTGTGGGGAGTTGCACTTTGAGAGCTGGCTTTGCAGACCTGAGTGCTGCAAGTGTGAGACCCTGGTGCTTGTGAAAAGTGAGGTGCTTTGGTTGGAGCGTGAGTGCTGAGGAGTTGCTGCATCATCCAGAGTCTGTTCTCTCCTGCGTTAGGGCTATGTACTGACTGTGTCCTTCAGTCCTGCCTCTGGCCTGCAGCCTTTGCTATTGATCCACTGTGTAGCTGCAAGGCATAAAACTTTTGAAATACCTGGTTGCACCAGAAGGAATGGCTACACACACCTGCATTTCCTTGCCTTTATTTCTTCAGCCACACTGGAGTATTCTTGGAATTTAGGCTGGTGTCCTCCAGAGGTTCGTGCTTCCTCTTCAGGTTATGGCTGTCCTGGAGACGACAGTCTTCTGGATGTTCTAGTTTTCCTGCTGTGAAAGTGAGCACTCCTTGTCTTCTCTGCTCAAAGCTCTCCATGTCTGAGTAGATAGCTGTGGAAACAGCTGAGTATGTGCTGTTGTCTCTTGGTTGGTGGCTGTGTGGCCCAACCTGTTCAGGTTATGTTGGATCTCCTTTGTGTTCCAGTGGCCTGTGATCTAGCAGCAGTGGTCTTAGGCCTTGCAGGCTGTGCATGGAGAGCTCTGTTAGGTTGTCCCAGGGATCTGCTGGGAATGGTCAATGGAGTCCTCTTATGCTGCAGAGCACAGAGAGTAGAGACACAGTGCCTATGCTGGGGCAGGCTCTGCTGGATCACTGAGCTCTCCAGAGCTGAGAGCAGAGTTGCAAGTGAGACCAAGCAGTCGCGGGGTTGTAACATGCTGGTTTTGAAGTTGGTGTCTCTTACCTTTCTGGCCTTGGAGGGGCCTGACTGGAGGGAATGGTGGACCTGGTGAAACCAGGCTGGCTTGGCTTAGTGGTTAGTAGGGTGGGGCAGTGCCATCTTGGGGCACAGCCCAAGAAGAGGAGCCCCTAAACTGCAGAGTCTGATGTTTGAAGACGTTTGATTATTCATATATTATTCTGCAGCAGCATGTTGGGGAAAGGAGCTGGCCATGCCAGCAGGAAGGAGGAGGAGGCGGAAATCACAGCTGGCCTGAGGCTCATCTGGATTCTCATGTGTTCCTTGCTGCTTGCAGGTTTGCGGCTGGAGCACACATTCCCTGGGATCAGAGGGAAGTCCCTTTTCTTGGCACATCTGAGGCAGCTTGGGCTGTTTCTGGGATAGCAGATCAGTGACGACAGCCCATGTTCCAGGTGGCTGGGATGGACTGAGGGATTCACTGTCCACTAGCTTAACAGGCAGAAACTGTTCAGCCCCCAACTAAGCTAGAGATTGTCTGTCCTTCTCAATGACGTTGTGATGTGTGTGTCCTCTCTGCCTCTGGGTGGCACTGACACAAGGCTACCTGGTGCTTGGATGCAGCTCCTCAGGAAGGACTCTTCTATTCTTTGAGGTTCCTTGGCTGTGTTACAGCTGTATTACAGCCTTTCCCCATGGCTGTGTGATGCACCTGTCTGTTTCGTGCATCACATGTGATGTGGCTGCATGTGGCACTGGTTTTTTAGCACTGAAATCCTTGTATCACAGCCCTGGTCTCGTTCGCTATTAGGCTGCTCACACTGATCCCATCAGCCTATGGTGCTGCTGCTCTCACGCGTGACTGCAGCTGGCACACTTGCAGATCATTCCTGGGGTCTCCTGCCAGCTCCACGGAGGGAGAGTTGAGGCTGTGTGGGTGTGTATCTTAATTCTTCATTTCCTGTTTTTCAGAAGTTTTGAGTTTTGTTACGCAGTTTGGGAAGGGGGAAAAAAAACAATCCAGAAACCCCAAGAAATCTTAATTCTGCTTCAGCAATTCACTATGTTATTAAACTGCAGCCAGAGCTGGCACATACAGCTGAGGTTGTGTCAGAGTTGTCTTTTGATAAAAGGACTTGTTTCTGTTTGCTGACCGACTTTTTCCCCAATACCTTACTCTTGTTATGATGCCTATATGTTGAAGTTGACTCATCTTCCAGCCCTTTGACACCAGCCCAGGCTGAGTTCTTAAATTTGTCATCATGAAACATTTTCTCAAGTCCTCGAGTAATTTCTGTGGCTGTTTTTGCCTCCACTCTGGTTTTGTAATACCTTTAAATATTTGGTAGATCACAGAGATGGGAGGAAATGAAAGCAGCTTGGACACAGGCCAGAAGCCCAGCCAGAGGGTACAGGGGCTGGGTAAGGAAGGCATCTGTAGCACCAGGAATGTGCTTCCTTCTGGGATATGCACGGAAGCTGGAACTTCCTGAGTCTTGGCATTCTTGTGCCAGGTAGCAAACTGCCCATCCTCTGACAGCGGTGGTCCCTGCTCAGATTATCCTCACTGAGCATGAAGGTCTTTGTGAGCACTCTTGTTAACTTTGGTATGGGGATTACAGAAGTCTGCTTCTTTCCTTGGAAATACCTGATTTTCCCCCCTGTCAGGATAGTTCTCTGCTTTATCTGCACCCTGGTCCAGAAAGAGAGGCTTGTTTTAGGTGTGACATCCTGTGAACACTACACACTAGCACAGGCTTTTTTCTTCTTTCCAGTCTTGTTATTTTAAATCCAGAAGTTATATTTAAAATGCAACCCTAACTTTTAATCTAAGCCTCAACTTTCAGTATGTGCCAGACATGGGGAAGGATCTGTGGTTTCAGAGCAGGATGCTGCCCTTCCTCTGGCAGGGCGTATCTGCATGACGGTGGGCAAGCCAGAGAGGTGGAGACTTTCCACAGTTCACTGTTTGTGTCTTTCTTGTTATACAGCGTGTGGTTTGGGAAAGCTGCAGAAGTGTTCACACTGTGTCAAGAGGCATTGCGGTTTGTGTGGTGGCCAAGGGGCTCTAGGAGGGCTGAATGTGGTGTAAGCCAGGCCCTGGTATCTCAGAGTCTATGTGGTCTAAGTCATCAGCCTGTCACAGAGAGCAACACACCACAGGTTGTTGTGAAGATCTCTGAATTGTTTCTTGATCATTCGGATTTGGTCCTTCAAAGAAAAACACAGGAATAAACTAACTTGTTGCTGAGTTTGAGGGTTTGCGTAAAGCAAATACCAAAAGAAGTGTGAGGTACTGATCAACACCCGCATGGCGCAGGGCCTGGAGAAGGCTGTGCTGTGAGAGCAGTGGGCAAAGGAGTCCACAGAGGCAAATTTGGGTTGAACTCGTGATGAGTAAGTTTAGCTCTCATGTGTTGTGTTCCTGGATTTTACATCTTTCACATTCTTTGGAGACAGAGTTTGTGTGTGTGGTTGTATGTCCTGGAAGCAATATTTGGATGATGGTGCATGTGATGCGAGGAGCAGTATGCCTGGTGCAGGGGAGCCGGGTTGTGCTTGGCTTCTGGAGGAAAGAGGAGACAGCAGAAAGCACCAGGCACTGTCCCTAGCTCAGCGCTGCTGGTTCTAGCACTTGGTGCAGGGAGCCTGCACACCACAGCTGCGGGAGCTCAATTTTGGCCTTAGAAAGCAAATTTTCTGCACCCCTTGCAGATTCGTATTGTGAGACACTGCCTGTCGATGGCCCCCCCTCTTTCCGGGGACAGTCCGTTAAGTATGTGTACAAGCTGACCATCGGCTGCCAGCGCGTCAACTCTCCCATCAAGCTCCTGCGCGTGCCCTTCCGTGTCCTCGTGCTGCATGGTAAGGCCACGCGCTGCCCTCCCTGCACATGTGGGCCAGGCTGAACCCTCCCTTGCTGATACTCTGACCTCCTTCCCAGGGCTCAAGGATTACCAGTTCCCACAGGATGAGGCTGTTGCACCCTCAAACCCCTTCCTGGAGGAGGAGGAGGGCTTGAAGAAAGACTCTCGCCTGGCGGACCTAGCAACAGAACTGCTCATGGTGGCCACCTCCCGACGCAGCCTGCGTAGGTCATATTCCCTGCTCAAACCTGCTCTCCTTCCTAACTTAGCTGGGCAAGGAGAACATCTCAGGGCCAGCTGCAAAAAATCTCTCACTGACAAAGCAAAGTTCCAGCTGTGGCTGTGGAGCAGCTCTGTCAGGGCCTTCTTGGGTCAGGGCCTCCTAGCCAGTTTCAGGTTGTTCCTACTTCAGCCAGAGAGACCCTCCGCCTAGCATATTGCAGCCAGTGTGAGGTTCGCTCTTACCCACTGCAGACATTTCCCAAAGGGAATACCACCTCTAGGGACTGTCCTTCACACCCAAACAGGAGGCATGTGGTCATGTCATTAACCCAGAGCACTGCACAGAGCAGAGCCTTGTCCTGCCACAACGCTTACCCCTCTTCTTGCTCCACAGACCTGTACAACATCAGTAACACTCGTGGGAAGGTGGGGACATTCTGCATCTTTAAGACTGTGTATAAGATTGGAGAGGATGTCATTGGGACCTTCAGCTTCTCAGAAGGAGACATCCCATGCCTGCAGGTCATTATTGTCTCTGGGATCGTGGTGGGGAGGCAGGGTTTTAGGGTGAGGGAGAGGGAGAAGGGGTTGGGGTGGCACTGGGCTGTGGCGGTTTCTAGTGGGACCCATCTGGGGTTTCCTTGGAGTGTGAGGTGTACAATGGTCCAGTCCTGAGCTCGTTTGTGAAATGGAGCCCACAGGCTTTGCATGAGGTGTGTATGAGGTTGTGAGAACAAGCATCCTGCCAATTGCCCTGCAGTTCTCAGTGAGCCTGCAGACGGAGGAGAGCATCCAGGAGGAGTTCCAGCGCCGGCGGGGGCAGCCTGTGTCCTTCACCGTGCACGCCCGCCATCAAGAGTCCTGCCTGCACACGGCGCAGAGCAGCTTCAGCCTGCCCATCCCGCTCAGCTCGACCCCAGGATTCACCACCAACATCGGTTAGTACCCACCCCTGCTTGTGCCCAATGTCCCCAGCCCTGCCCTTGTTCAGCAGAGATGTGTCCCTGGGGAGGGAGTTGGCCTGTGTGGGTGGGGTCATTTACTGTCCCCTTGCCAGGGGCAGATGGTGCTGAGACAGCTGCTGTCCATGGCCCTTGTGGTGTTATCTGCTGACCACTCTTGCCCACAGTGTCCCTGAAGTGGAGGCTGCACTTTGAGTTTGTGACATCTGGGGAGTCGGCGGGGACTTGCTTGGTTCGTGGGAGCCAGTCGGAGGCTGTCACCTGGACTGGGGTGGAGCAGATGGAAGTGGACACCTTCAGCTGGGACTTGCCCATCAAAGTCCTTCCCACCAACCCCATCCTGGCTTCCTATGTATCTCAGTTCTCCAGCACTAACTCCATTACCATCTGAAGTAGGGAGAGGTTGTTGGCCTGCCGAGCTGCAAGCATGTGCCACCACTAGGAATGGCAGGCAGGACTGTCACCAGTATGCTGTGGTGCATGCATCCCAGTGTCCCCTTGGATTCATCTGTGATGCCCAGCTGGGCACCAGGCAAGTCTGTCCCGTCTGTGGGTGGAGGAGCACTGTGTTTGATGCAGTGTCTTGTGATGCAGCCCCCAGCTGGAGCTGGACCCTTCCTGCCTGGGTGAAGGTGCAAGTCCCAGCATCCAGCAAAAAGAAATCTGCCTTCCTAGGGAACTGCTAACGTGCCTTTATTCCATGTGGGGCTTCCAAGAAGGAAAGGCACAGCCCAGGGAGGGGAGAGGGGAGCTCTTGCAGTGAAGCTTCCTACCACCCTTGGGTGAAGGCCATGCCCCTACAGAGACCCTACAAGACAAGGTCTGGCATCCAGGTGAAGTACGGTGGCCACCTGGGCGAGGTGGGAGCCTGCTCTCTGCCTTGGCACATGTCTTGCCTCTTGGAGAGTTGTCCCACACACAGAGTCCAGTGCCCCAGCCACCCCCACCTGGAGGAGTCAGGTCCTGGCTGGCCTGTCCTGTGCTGCTGGCATGTGCTGGTGACCTGGATGCAGGCCCATGCTGTGTCAGTATGATCCTGATGATTCAGAACTGAGCAGCACCGAGCCCCTGGGCTGTTGTCTGCCTGGGCTCCTGGGTGTGAAGGCATCCTGCTGGTCTTTGGATCCTTGGGAGGCTGTAGGGAATGCATGCTGTGCATCTAAGAGCTGGCATGTAGATCTCCCTGCTCAACAGCCAGCTCCCCATTTTTACTAAGTCTTCCCAATGAGCTTTTCTCTTTGCATGGAAATGTAATAAACATCCGAATGTGCAAAACTAGGCCTTCCCAAGAGCCTTATTCCTACATTATTCCCAGTAGTGGACACATACCAGCTTCCACAGCAGTCACAGCATGGAGACAACGTCTTTGTTCAGTATCTTTATTGAAAGAACAGAAACATCTACACAAGGCTCTGCACAACACAGGCATGGCACCAACTGGGGCAGCTGCCAGGGTGGCTGCCTCCACCCTGGCACTTGAATTGCTTCTGCTTCCTGAACCCTCCTCACCCTGCTCCCTTACTAGTGGGGATAGGGGTCTTCCTGTTCTGCCACCCAGCCTGGGCTGGCTCTGTTGCAGTGTTGCCCAGGACTGGTTTACAGTGCCAGGGATCCCAGGAACTTTAGGGAGCAGGAGCATTAGTGGTTCCAGAGGTGGGTTGTGCCCCTCACGCTCCAGGAGCAGAGGAGGGGCTGGACAGGGTGTGGGCATCCTGCACAAAGGGCTGTGGTGACCCCAGCAAGCTCCCCACAGCTGCTGTGCAGGAGTAGAGGTCTGGGAGGGAGTAGGGAGCTGCTTTGCTTGGGGCTGGATATGGGAATGCAGGACTGCCAAGGAGCAGGCTGATTTAGTCCTGTAGCCCTTTTGTTCGTCACTAAAGGTTTTCTGCCCACCTGGGAGGAGATCCTGTAGAATCTGCATTTCCACGGTGTGCAGAATATCTCACAGGGAGGATGGCCTGGGTCAGGAAGCTGAAGGCAGAAGCAAAGCTTGGTACCATGGTGTGTGGATAGTGGTTTCCCTCGAAGGTGCCGGCGGTGATGCCTCTACAGGGTGGGTGGGGCAGATCTGGAGCATGCGGGTGGAGTGCTCTGGAGGGGGGAGGACGGCGCTGAGAGGCACGGGGCGCTGCCGAGCTTCTCTTATCTGCTCAGCCCCGCACCCAGCACCTTGTTCACCAGCGGCTCGGGGGTGCCGGCCGAGCCCCACTCGTGCTCCACGCTCTTCACGCACGGCAGGCTGGGGTTGGCCTTCTGCACTACCGAGATTTGGCAGGTCTGTGAGTCGTAGTGGGCTTCGCACCAGTCAGGAAAGTCGATGGGGTGCTGGGTGCTGTGGGAGAGGACGCAGTGCCATCAGTTCCCCCTGATTTGTGCCGAGGGGCTGCTGACTGGGCTCGGTGGCTCCTGCTGCCAGCCCCCTGCACAGGATGTCTCCCAGACCAGCTCAGGCAGGCTGAGACACGGCCCCTGGCACATCTGGGCATTTTGCTGTGCCGAGACACCCTTTCCAAATGCATTGCCTCCCCAGCTCCCCCCACCACCCTCAGTGTCCTGGTGAGGTCCTGCCCACCTCTGCCTCTTATTCCACAGGGCCTGGTTCCCCACAGCCCCCCCCTCAGGGCTCTGATATCTGCTGAATTTGCAGCCACCAGACATCCCCCGCTGCAGGTGCAGCACCCCTTGGCCCCTCACTCACGTCTCGCAACAGCCCACGCCAATGGGGTGCAGGCAGGTGCAGAGCAGGCAGTTGGTGCTCAGCCACGATTCCCCAAGGGAGAATTGCTTCCCTTCGTACTCACAGGGAGCTGCAAAGGAAACAGTGGTGATGAGAACACATGGGCCTGTGCTGAGGGCAAGTGGAATGTCTTCGATACCCCTGTGCCCTGAAAGAGGGGACAGAGATGTCATCGTGACCTCCCACCTTCTGTTACGGAAGATATGTGATGGTCTGTCCACTGTCCTGCAGATATGGAATGCCCTGTCATCTTCCATGGGTGATGTACCTATCCATCTGCTCTTAGCCATTCCTTGTGGCTCTCTCCACTACCCCATGGGTCTAGAGCAAGAGGCAAGTGGCTCTTGCTTCCCTGGAGAGGGCAAATCCAGCGCACCTTGGGGTCTGGGCATTTCTGCCCCCTGGGAGGAGGCAGCAGAGGGATGATGAGCAGCTCTCCTCCCTTTGCTGCTAGTCGTGCACACTCAGCCCCAGGCAGGCTCCTGCCAGGAGCTTTCATGTCCCAGAAAGCTGTTTCTCAGCCAGAGCCCTGGGGAGCTATTCTGTGGTTTATAGACTGCTCTTTCCACTCACGACTGGCCCATGATCCCACTCCTGAGCTCAGCACAGTCCCATCCACACTTTGCAGCATACAGCAGAACCCTACCATGCTGGGAAAGCTGAGGCCTCCTTTTCCCATCAGCCTCTTCCCATCTCGCCTCCCCACTTACCTTTAGCCTGGAAGTAGCATTTGGCCTGGGAGCCCGGCAGCTGCAGGAGGAGGGAAAGAAGCAGGCAAAGCCTACCCCAAGCACACCCCATCTTCTGTGCTTGCATGGCCATGGTTGGTGTTGAGCTGGACTTGTTCGCTTTCCTTCTCTATTGCCTTTGCTCCTTTCCCTTCTCTTTCTCTTTCTCTCTCTCTGCCTTTTTAATGCTCTTCCCCTGATCCGCGCAAGAGATATTTATAAAGTTCAGCTTTACGACCCTGGCCACCAGCTGTGCCCCACTGGAAAAGTTGTAAAACTCATTTCCTGATTTGAAAGGCATGAAAACAAGAGGTAGGATCAAGATTTTTAACAAGCTGTGAAAAGCTGATTCATGCCCTCCAGAAATTTCTCCAGTTGGAAGCCCCTGTGGGTGCAAGGCTCCACAGCAAGGGGAGATCCAAAGGTCCCCAACGGCGTTGCCCTCGGCAGCGTAGTGAGCACGTAAGCAGCAAGCACGGGAGACCCTGGCTCCTAACCAGGAGAGCTCCAGGCTCCCCTCTGGTCGTGCTGAGCCGTCACTGCTCCTCCACAGCAAGCCAAGGTTTTGGGAGCATCCCGTCTCGCAGTGACCTGAGCAGCACAAGCACCCTGCTAACAAACAGCGTGGCATGCAAATGGCACCATCCTCATTTGGTGAGTGAGGTGCTTGCACCCAGCTCCTGGGTACCACATCATGGCACTTCCACCCCAGCCTGGGCTGCAGCCGTGCCAGATTTGTGGCCATGCATGGGCTGGGGGACAGCAGGTTTAGGATCATAGAATCATAGAATCATAGAATCATAGAATCATAGAATCTGCTGAGGTGAAAGGGGCCCATCAGGATCACCATGTCCGACTCCTGGACCTGCACAGGACACCCCAAGAATCCCAGCGTGTGCCTGAGAGCATTGTCCAAACACTTACTGATCTCTGACAGTTTTAGTGCTGTGACCAGAGCAGACAGTACAGCAACTGCCACTGATGCAGAACAGAGACCCAGGGCTCAGCAGAGCCCATGAAAGGTGGCTGTACCTGTGCACCTGGAGCACCCATGAGGGACTAGAGCTAAGCATCCTCTTTTAGAGGCTGGAGACCAGCCCCAGCAGAAGCAGGAAACAGGAGGGATAAAATCAGAAGGTGAAAGTGCTTTTGGGCAACAAGTGACCTGAGAGGTAAACGAGACACTTGGCTGGAACATGCCACACCACCCAGGCGTGTGCCCATGGACCTCACAGACCCTCATCCAGAGACGTTGCCTCTGTGTAGAAGTGATAAGTCTGTTATCAGCTGGCAAAGTGGGAGGATGTGCAAGAGGGAGGAGGTCAGAGCGCTGGGAGCCACATGGCCCTGGAGACCTACAAGCAAAAGGCTGACTTGCCGAAAGAAATTCACAGCCCTTGTCAGAGGTACTGCCAGCAACAGGAAATAGGGCTCTGGGGATGGTCCAGCCGGGGGCCCAGCCAGTGCAGGGCCGTGCCAGCAGTGAGGCAGCATCGGTAGCAGTGGCATATGTGGGTCATCTGCCCCTGCATTAAGCTCCATGCTTTCTGAGAGTTTGGGATAAATTTACACCTTGACGCGTGAGGCTTAATATCCCTTCCAGAATTTTTATTGGCATTCACTATTATAGCTGGATATTTTTCTTATCCCTATAAGTGCCCAATCCCTCATTGAATCCTGCTAAATTTTGGCCTGAGCGTTTTCCTGTGGCAAGTCTAATTAAGCATAGAGTGAGAAAAAAAACCCAGCTTCCTTTTATCCGCTTTGGATTCACCATCTTCAGATCTGAAGGCATAGTCCCTTCCCTTTGGTGCTCTGGGCCCCTTCACCATCCCATTGCATCCCTGTCCTGCAACTTGTGCTCTCACTGCTGGGGGAGAAGCCCTGACTTTGCATCCCTTCTTTCCCTTAGAGAATTACCCCAGCCCTCTTGTAGTACCATGAATGGTGCTGTGTCCCTGGGTGGGGTGGCTGGATGGCAGCAAGTGTGGGATCTGTTAGGAAAGGCTGATAATAAATCAGAGGAATGCTGGGCACCCCCTGCTGACCACGGGGCTGTGAGCTGGGATGGTGGAGTGTATCAGTGACAAATAGAACTTGCCCTTTGGTGCAGAGTTGTTACTATATAAGGAGGATAAAAGCGTTCATCGTCAGAGCAGTTAATTAATATGCCTATTGTGTGTTTGGAAAAAGAAGTCTGGCACGCTAGTTACTGCAATGAAATAATCCATCATTGTTTCATCAACAAGAATAGCAAATGTTAAAAACAAGAAATGGTGGGTTTCACTCAGAGGCCCACAGGATTTGGACAGGCTTCCAGAAGAGTGCTCAAAACCTGGGGCGACAGCATCCCTTGGCTGTGTGGAAGGGCATTGCCCTGCTCTGACAGGGACATGGAGAAACATTCTCAGGATTTCTGTAGCTGTCGTGGTTTATTAAACAGGTTGAAGCTGTGAGACCATTCATGGCCATTGGGTTTTTCATTAAAGTGCTTTGCTGGGAAAATGCAGAGTAAAAGAGGAAAGAGTGCCAGGACACCTCTTGACATATTGCAGAGGGACCTGGGCAGTGGAGCACTGTCCGCACTGTGGCTCTGCATTAGAGAAGGGGCTGGTGGTCCCCCATAGCCTGTTGATCCTGCTATTCCCCCTCCTGAACACTTTCCTGCCCCCACTTTTGCATTCATGGGCACGTGCCCAGCTCCAGCACACACATGCCCATAGGTGATCCAGAGCATTTTGGTCCAGGTCATACAGGAGGTGGCTTGTAATTTGGAAAGCAGTACCTGGAGTTGGACTAAGTGCTTTAGAGCTTCTGCTCGGGTTCTTGGGGTTGCTGTGCCAGGAGGAGCTGACACCCTCTCCTGCTGTGCCAGTCTGGAGGAGGTTTTGCTGCAGAGACTGAAAGAAAGCAACCGCTTTTGGTCTCACACGTTGGGGTACAACTGAGACCCGGGGAAGAACCATGGAAAGGATAAAGGGGCTGTAAAGAAGTGCCTCTTTGGAGGTTCAGTCATTCTGATTTACCAGGCAGAGCCCAACAACAGGGACCACTGCCTATCGACACGTGCCGGTGAGGAGCAGTGATACCAACTCTGAGTATCCCAGGATCCCACAGGAGGTCACATCCATGTCTCAGCATCCTCTCAGCAGGACCCAGCTCTCCTGTCTGGCCTGGCTCTCAGATTGTAGCTGTGCCTGAGAAAAGCTGGGTGCTGCACCCCACTAAGGGCACAGCGCTGCTGGCCTCCTCTCACATCAATCCCTCTCTGCAGAGCAGCGGAATGCCCAGTGCCAGGGGTGGGACCCCATGGATGGGGAGGGACGAGCACCCAAGCCAGTGGGTGCTGCGATGAGGTGACAACAGCCCACCCCAGCACTGCAGGAGGATCAGGGGATAATAAATGATGCTGGACAAGTTGCCATCGGCAGAATCCAGGAGGGTTATAAAACCTGAAGCTCCTGAGCCTTCAGCTGGGGCTGCAGCTGCAGAGCAGGAAGCAAACAAGATCCCGGCTGGCATTGTGAAAGCAAACACCATAAATCCAAGGAAGTGCTACAATTGCTGTTTTAGGCACTGGGGAGCTTGGCTCCTGTTCCCCAAAGGTATTTTATTTTCTCTCTTTAAAAAAAAAAAAAAAAGAAAAGAAAAACAAAAAATAAAACAAAAAAACCAGCAAACCCAAAAATCTGCAAGCCCTATTTGTCCCTGGACCAAACTGCCTCGGTGTTACTGTGGACCCTGAGGCAGCTCTGGGACGTGAGCACCTCTCCTTGCCCAGCACCTTAAGGATGCTTCAAGCACCAGAGTACACAGGACACCAGGGCAGGTGCAGGTAGATGCTGGCTCTGAGTGATGACCACTCATGAATGCTCACTGCTCACCAGCATGGCCAGTCCCTGAGGAGAGGTGAGCAGAGGGGTGAGGAAAAGATAGGCAGCCGGGAGCTGGAAAGGGGAACAGGAGGAGACAGAGGGCTAGCTAGGGAATGATAGCTGACTCATGGCACCCTTCGTCACACAGCTGGCAAGACAGATGCAATAGCTCACAGAGGCTGCAGTACAGGTGGGATCAGACCCACCAGCCATGAGACTGTTGCTCCAAAAAAGGGACAAAGTAGAGGAAACGTGAGAAAAACTTGGTATCACCTTACTCTGCAGACTGACTGCCTGCCGGATGGAGCTTGATGCCAGTGGAGAAGCATGGCCTGCAAGAAGTGCTGACATGCTCTGTGTCTCCTATGGGTGTCCCTGACCTCAGCACCCACCTGACCCTCCTTGAAGGGGGGAGATGTCCCAACCCCAGGAGTTAGGCACAGCATTTCGTAGGGGCTCTATAACCCTGGTTGGAGGTAGTCTGTGGGTTCCCTGTCATGGGACGGGAACTGCTGTAGGATGGTGTCTGCAGGATGGGCTCTATGTCCTGGGCAGTACCATGCTGTGGCTCACTCGGGCTCTCATGCCCTATTGCCCTCTCCCACACGGTCTCATCCTCCCTTGCTCATGCCCCTGCTCCATTCCTTTGGCACTTTCCCAGGTCATTTATCCTAACTGTGGCTGCTCTGCATCAGGCCAGGTTTTGGCATCAGTGAATCAACCATGCATTTCTGCTATCCTCAGCCCTGCCAGCACCCACCCTGGTTCTCCAGCACCCTGGGTATCCCAGAATGGGTGTGCGGCAGCCCGTGGCTCTGCCTGGGCTCCCCTCAAGCAAATGCGCCAGGAGGTCACGGGGTGTTTAGGAAAACAGGCCTTGGCACTTGCTGGCCATACCAGGAAAATAAAAACATCCGGGCAGGCAGCCGCATAGTGAGTGCAAGAGGCCGGCACTCCATAAATCCCCTGGAGCAGGTGCTTTGTAGACGGCACAAGGAAATGAGCATATTATTCAGCTTGGCTTAAACCCCAAGATGTTTCCTGTCCTGTGAGTCAGAAATAACCCTGGGAGATCATTCCTAGGCCATGCAGAAGCCACACCAGCCAAAAAAGTGCCAGGAACTTGTTGGCCTGGGGACTTGCCGGGGAGGTCAAGGGTCCTGGCACCCTGTTTTGAAGGGGACTTTGCCATGGCAGTGTCATACCACCAGTGCTGACCTCAGCATATAAATGGCCTGGGACATGCTGAGGATCCACAGGGGACTCCCAGACTGGTAATGAGCACCTTGCTTCATTGGGATGCAGGGGCAGAGAGAGCCCCAGGAGACCCTGAGGCTTTCTGTATCCTGGGTGGATCCTGCAGACCTCTGGTATCAGAAAGACAGATCCCCCTACACAATGCATTGGCTGTTTATTGCCACCCACAAGGCCATCCTGGGGTGCTACCCTGCTTTAGGGACACCCTATGGGAAAAGCTGTGGAGAGCTGCTGGCTTCATGGTGGAAGAGACTGCCTAGGGGGCCAGGGTCCCACATGCTCAGCCTGGGTGTCCCAGAGAAGCTGGAGGGGAAAGCACTATAGCGGGTATCTCTGGCTTGGCATAGGCAGCACCCACCTGAAGGGGTTCATCAGTGGCACTTCCTGTCCTTGTGCCCTGCAAGGACACTCCTAGTGTCCCACCCTGGGCCTGGGCCACAGAGAGGTGTGGGTTCTAGAGGCTCTCCCCACAGACACGCAGGGACAACCCCTGTCCTGAACCAGGGAGGTGACACAGGTGCCACATTTATCCGCATTTTTCCCTTTAAAATATTTGCTTTTGCTCTATTTTTTTCCATTACTGGCACACAAACTTCAAATCTGAACAAGGAGCCCTTCAGGTTCCCTAGACAGGAGGAACACAGGAAGCCATTATGTGAATAGGTCACCCTGTATACCTGCACCAGTCCCTGTGTGCTTTGTGCCTACCTGCCCAAAACCTCTCTGACCTTCTGAAGGTGTTACTCTCCTGTTTGGGATGTGGTGGCAACTTAAGCACGGCAATAGAGACCCCAGCAGAACCCTGAGTCCCACTGGAGTAGAAATGTGAGTCCTCAGTAGCACCTTCTCCATCCCTGCCCTCTTTCCACACAGCCCCCAGCAGGAAGGGGCTGCTGCCCATCCATGCTGGACTTCCCCATCACCCAGCACTGTTTGTGCCCTGGCACAGCAGTTTCTGCACGACTCCTTCACCTGCCCCTGACAGTGACAACCAAGCTGTGGGCACTCACTTGTGATGGCTGCCACACTCCTTACAGCCACCTCCTGAGGCTGGCAGGTTTCTGGCTCCACTTTCAGTGAGGAGGTGAAGGAGCCTGGCAGGGTCCTGCAGCCCATGACCTTGTGCTGCTGCACATTGGGAAGTGGAAGAACAATTGTCAGCTCTGGGGACCAGGGGTTTGGTTATGCTTGCTAGGGGAACATGGAAAAGAAGATTGGAACCTCAGGAGCATGAGCCCCCCAGGGCAGACAAGCATGGCTATGCCCTTGGTGCCCATCATGATCTGGTGCAGTCGTAGGACCAGCAGGGGTGTCACAAACGAGTGTTAGAGATCACTTAAAAAAATCACCAGCAAAGGTATCAGCAAAAACCAGATTTAATATTAAGCAGCAGCATGACAAAGTTCACTCACAAGATTCACTCTACAACTTAATAGACAGTTAAGGCACATTGAGGAGAAAAAAAGCAACAGCAAACAAAATCCGGGCAATCAAAACAGAAACGAACCGAGAACCATTTAGGGTTGTGTTTGTGTGTGTGTATGTGGGTGTGTGTTTTTAGGTGCATGTGACAAAAGGACAGTAAGGGCAAGGATAAAAAGGCATGTGGCCTGAAATCTCGACAGCACTCACACTTAACACAACTTAAGCATTTAAGAGAGGAATAGCACTTAACAGCATCTATCCTATATAACTTAACAAATCAGCAAAAGAACAACACTTAGCAGCATTTAACTTATCTTATAGCTTATGACTTTACCTTACTTACAGTCCTAACTTACTTACATTGAGGTACTTAAACATCTAAGAGAGCAGCATTTCTCCCAGATTTGCCATAGCATATGCATAGGGACATGCCCACTGACAGAAAGTCACTGACAGAAAGTCAGTGCAAGCAAAGTACCTGTGAAAAATTCCCCTCAGAGGTCAGTGAAATACTCACTGCAGATGCTTTTGCATCTGCTTAATGGGCAAAGGCTGGAACCTTAACGAGTGAGGGTATCAGGCCAGGATCCATCGTCATTTGGCAATCCTCCAAGTACAGCAGACTTGAGTTTGCTGGCTCTGAGAAGCCCCACGCAGAGGGGTTGCAACCCACTATGGTCTAGGAGAGCTCCAAGGGTCTCATTTTAGACCACTATTATAGGGTCGCAAGAGGGTAGGCTTTAGTCATAAAAATGTTTCATCCTTGCCACGGTTTGGGTCGGCACTTTCTTTGAATATCTGAAAACAGGGATGTTTTCCCCTTCAGGGAAGAAAAACAGTTTTGAAGGCTGCTCATAAAAAACCCAGGAGCTCTACAGACAGCAGCAGTACATGGAAGCAGGCAGTATTTCTCATAAGCGCAAGAAGAGCTGAGCTCAGGTGCTGTTTTTCAAGGCTGAGGCCTAACGAGCATTTCTCAGTGCAGCCCAGAAAAGGAGGGCATCACCACAATGGCTCACCGTGGATTCCCATGGACCACCACAGATGGCCATGGACCACTACAGTCCACCAGGACCAGGGTGCTGGGCGGAGCCCAGTGCAAGGGAAGACTGTCATCCCAAGGTGTGGGAAGCCAATAAAACTCAGTGTGAGTCTGTGGGACAGGGAAGATGTAATGGAGTTAGAGAAACCCTAAGGTAAACCCTAAGGTACCCGACTGTGTGTACGGTGAGTGTATGGTCTGTGTGTGGTCTGTGTATGGAGTGCGTGTATGAGGCATGTGTGATGTGTGTATGGCGTGTGTATAACAACACAGTGTTATGGTGTTATACATAACACCACGTGTGTATGGTGTGCGTGTGGGGGTGTGCAGTGTGTGTATGGTGTGTGCGTGGTGGTGCAGTATGTGTATGGTGTGTGTATGGGGTGTATGATGGGTGTATGGAGTGTGTATGGGGTGTGTATGGGCTGTGTATGGTGTNGTGTATGGTATGTATATGGGGTGTGTATATGGGATGTGCATGGGCTGTATGGGGTGTGGAAGGGGGATGTGTATGGGGTGTGTATTGGGTGTGTATGGTGTGTGTATGGGGTGTATATGGGGTGTCTATGGGGTGTATGGTGTGTGTACAGGGTGTGTATGGGGTGTGTATGTGGTGTGTATGGGGTGTATGGGATGTATATGGGGTGTATGGGATGTATGAGTATGGGGTGTATGGGATNGGTGTGTGTACAGGGTGTGTATGGGGTATGTATGTGGTGTGTATGGGGTGTATGGGATGTATATGGGGTGAGTATGGGGTGTATGGGGTGTGTATGGTGTGTGTATGGAGGGTGTATGGCGTGTGTATGGGGTGCTTATGGGGTGTGTATATGGTGTGTATGGGGTGTGTGCGGTGCCTGTGGGGCGGTGACCGGGTCCCCTGTGCTGGCTCACACTCGCACACACGCGGGGTGCCCCCGCACCCGCATCCCCGCCACGGGCACCCCACGCACCCCATGCCTTCAGCAGCGAGACCTCACCGGCTTTTCCTTCTCTCCCTCCGCCCCCTTCGCTTTTCTTCCCCATATCTCCTCTGTGTTTTACCACAGTCGCTCCTCCGCTGCATCACGCCTGCCGCAGGTCCTGCGGGAGCAGCACCACCTCCCGGAGAGGTCGAGGCGGAGGTTTCTTCCGCTCAGCCTGCTGCCAACCCCTCTGTGCTCCCTTTGCCCCAGACCTGTGCCCCTGGAGGCTCAGGACAGGAGCCTCAGGGCTGGGCTGGGGTCACCTGGAGGGTGCAGTGTGTGCCACCACCTGGGTCCCGTGAGCAGGGGTGATTTCGCAGACACTACGGTCTCCAGTGGGACCATCGCCTCCCCACCATGCCCAATCTCACACGCCAAGGGGAAGCTCTTCCAGATCCTTCCAGCTTCTCATCTCTGGATGTAATCACTGTGGGCTGGATTTCACTGTCCTTCGGCTCAGCCACCGCTGCCAGCTCCGTGCCTCACCGGACCGAGCTATTTATAGCCGGCAATCCAATCCCTTCGCCTCGGGTTGTGCCGGCCTGGGTGAGCCGAGCTCCGTGACCCCACGGCGGGAGGCACGTGTCACTCGCGGCGTGACTGGTAGGGACAGTGAGAAGGACTGTGATTCCCGACGACCCCAGAGGTGGAAGGACCCATGCCGGGGCACGCTGCGGTTGCCATGCCCGCGGTGCTGCCCTGCTCTGGTGGGTACCCCAAAATCCCAGGAGTGAACAGTGACACCCTGTCCGCCGCTCAGCGCAGCATCCCTCAGGTATCTGAACTACACAGGACCTTGCAGGGCCAGTGACACCCGCAAGACCTGCGGGGCCACCGTGCGGCCAGTCAGCTCCCTCTATGCTCCCACACACAAGCATCTCGCCCACACAGCTCTGAGCCCTGGGGCAGGGGCTGGCACCACCCCCAACTCCCCCCTCCAGTCTCTATCGCCCCCCACCCCCGCCCGATGGTAGCAGGCAGCAGGCTGGGAATGCCAGGAATGCATCGCAGGCACGCTGCCCCCGCCGAGCCCCCCTTGCCCCACTGAGGCGCCCTGCAAACAAACGCACGGCACCTCTGTGTTCCTCTGAGCTGAGTGGCCCCCCATGGCAGCCCATGACATGCCCTTAGGCCGTTCCCAAATCCCTGGGAGGACCGACAGCCCCGCCTTGCCCGCGTTATCCCATCCCCACGGCTTGTCCAAGGCTCATTACCCCGTAGCCAGACCTTGCCCTCTGAGAGCTCCTCTGTTCTCCCCTGGTAGACGTTCATCCTCCTATCCCACTGCCCCACAGACCTGTGTCCCATAGCACAGGGGCTGCAGCCCCAAAACCTGCAGTGGCGACATGCCCATTGCATCCAGCCCCTGCCATCCCCTGCCTTCAGCTTCCCCTGACCCG
The DNA here is from genome assembly GCA_013396875.1 of Vireo altiloquus. Taxonomy (NCBI): domain Eukaryota; kingdom Metazoa; phylum Chordata; class Aves; order Passeriformes; family Vireonidae; genus Vireo; species Vireo altiloquus. The sequence continues at coordinate 27,617 of VZRF01000166.1, forward strand.
TCAGGTCTTGCGTCGGCCGGGTCCCTGTCGCACGGGTCCCAGTTCACCCTCCATTATTGGGGGGACACATTGGATCCCCAGGGAGTCTCAGTTCTAAGGGTCCAACCCCCCAGGTGCCTCCCTGTCTCCCAGATCCCCGAGGACCTCTCCAGAGGAGATAACCACGCTCAAGGCACTGGAAGTCCCCACAAGAGAGGCACGCAGATTCCAGGCAATCCCTCCTCAGATCCTGATTCCTCCCGTAACCCAGAGCCTAAGACCTCCCAAAAATCCCTTGTGGGGACACGCACATCCAGGATGCCCCCTCCCCTTTCAGCTGGCTGGGCCCCACATGGTACAGCCACCCTCCCCAGGGTACCCCTTTGCCCCATCACGCACACCCCCTGCACCCCAAACCCTGGGGACCCCCAGCATGAGACATCCTCGCCCCAGTCCCTAGTCAGTGGGGGACCCTAGAACCTGGATGCTCCCTCACTACACCTCTCCGAACCCAGGTACTTCTTTCTCAATCCCCCACCATTGGGAACACTCCAAACTCTAAAGCTCCCTCCCCAGTTCCCCTCACGGATCCCCTAGATCCCACGTAACCCCTCCTCAATCCATGCCCACTGGCAGCCGCCGGCTCTGAGGACCTCCCTTCCTTAATCCCCCGATGGGGATCCCCGAGCCCGTCCCCAACCCCTCCACCCAGAATTCTGCCGCGCACCCCAGTCCCTGCCCCAAACCGGTGCCCTCTTCTCCCACTCCCCTCACTGCA
>VZRF01000166.1:28778-43167 GCA_013396875.1 Vireo altiloquus
CCGCCAACTTGACGGTGGCCGTGGTGCTGCCGGAGCGCAACGTGAGCTACGCGTGGGCTTGGCCGCGCGTGGGTCCTGCGCTGAGCCTGGCGCTGGAAGCGCTGGAGCGGGGCGAGCCGCCGCTGCTGCCGCGGCCCTTCTCGGTGCGCGTCGAGTTCATGAGCTCGGAGCTGGAGGGCGCCTGCTCCGAGTACGTGGCACCGCTCAACGCCGTGGACCTGAAGCTCTACCACGACCCCGACGTGCTGTTCGGGCCGGGCTGCGTGTACCCCGCCGCGTCCGTGGGGCGCTTCGCCTCTCACTGGCGGCTGCCCCTCATCACCGGCGGGGCGGTGGCCGCGGGTTTCAGCCGCAAACGGGAGCACTACAGCACGACGGTGCGCACCGGGCCCTCGGCACCCAAACTGGGCGCCTTCGTCTCCCATCTCCACGCTCACTTCAACTGGAGCGCCCGCGCCGTGCTCCTTTACGTGGACCGCAAAACCGACGACCGACCCTACTACTTCACCGTCGAGGGTGTCTACCAGGAGCTGCAGGATGGCAACAACCTCACCGTCACCGTCCACATCTACTCCCCCGAGGAGGGCGGCCCCGACACCGCCGTCCACTTCATCAAAGCCAACGGGCGCGGTGCGTGGGGTGGCGCGGCTTAGGGTGTGGGGGGGACACGATGGGACTACGGGAGGGATGGGGCTGAGCGCCCGGGGAGCGGGGGCGGCGGTGTGGGGGTGGGAGGAGGAAGGGAGAGCAAAGCGGGCTCCCCTCGGGAGGTCTGCGTAGGGCTCCGAGGGGGGGAGGCAAAATCCTCCGCGGGGCACAGCGAGGGGCTGAGGGTGCGGTGGGATCCGTGTGGGGGACGAGGGGACCATTGGACCCATCTGGGACACAGTAGGGGGAAGGATGGGGTGCAGCAAAGGGACTGGGGTACTGTGGACAACTCGTAGGGTACAGCAAGGGGTTAAGGGAGCAGCAGAACCCATTTGGGGCACAGAGAGGGGATGGGATGCAGTGGGACCTCTTCAGGACACAGCAAAGGACTGAGAACACAGTGGGGCACATGAGAGGAACAAAAAGGGACCAGGGTGGCATTGGGACCTGTTTGGGGCAGACTAAAGGGTTAGGGGGCAATGGAGATCCACATAGGGCACAGCAAGTGTCAGAGAGGGCAGTGAGATACGTGTGGGGCAGAGCAAGAGGATGGGGACACAGTGTGATCATGTGGGGTGCAGCAACAGTCCAAGGTGGGACCTTTGTGGGGCACCATGAGGGTCTTAGGACACTGGGACCTGCGAAGGGTCGAGAGCAAAATGGCGCCCGTGTGAGGCATGGCAAGGGACCAAGGATCTGGTGGGACTCATGTGGAGTCCGGCAGGGGGTGGGCAGAGTGAGACCTGTGGTGGAGCATGGCAAGGGGCCAGAGGAAGACTGGGACCCCCGTAGAGCACAAGGAGGGGCTGGAGGCACAGTGGGACCTGTGTGGGGCATGAGGATGTGCTGAGGGCATAGTGGGGCCCATGTGGGGCACAGGGACTGGTTGGCAAAATGGGTTCTGTGGGGGGGGCAGTGAGGATTGAGCGCATTTTGTCACAGTGGGGCTGGAAGAGCAGCAGGACATGCACAGGAGGTGAGTTCACAGGGGACAAGACAGGACCTGAGCCCACCCCGGATCAAACCCTGTGCCAGTAGAGGGGCCAGGATGCAGCAGGATGAGGGTGCCCACTGTCTCCCTCCCAGGCCCCCGGCCTGGTCAACCTTTTCCAGCAAGAGCTGGGGCAGACCCCCACCTTGGTGGGACACATGCTGTGAGGGGCACCCCATGGGGCCACCCTACCCTCTCAGCAGGATCGGGGTGACACAGGCACGTCCTTGGAGGCTGAAGGTGATGGAGTGGATGTGGCTCTCTGAAGGATGGCATCAGCTGTGGTTACGTGCCCAGAGAACCACGGTGCCAACAAACCTAGGTGGCTGTGTGGCAGAGTCCCCTAGACTGGCACCTGGGTACCCCGGGCTGTGCATATCCCTGCTCTGCCCCTGGGATGGGGCTGTGATGGCCCCACCCTGCTGATGGAGGGATAAATCAATTTGGTGCCTTGTGAGTGCCCCAGGAGAGCAGCTATATTGGGAGCAGGAGGAAATGGAGGGGCTTATGGAAGCAGCTGGAGAGCAAGGGCAGCCTGATGCTCTTTCATTATTGATGAGCAGGGTGTATCGATCCCGGAGTCAGCCACTCCACAGCACTTCTTAATGGATTCTGAGATGCTGTGTCATTAAAAAGGACATCTAGCCGAGATAAGTGGAGCCAGATGGGCCAGCAAGACTCGTGTCCAAGGCTGGGCAGGACCAGGCTGCAGCGGGGAGGGTGTGTGTGGTGCTTTGGGGTGCTGGACTGGGTTCCCGTCAGGACTGAGGCCAGTGAGGCTGAGTCCATGGAGTGAGCATCCCCTGGCTGCCCCTCTGAAATGGAAGCTCCTGCATGTACCATCACCAGCCATGGCATTTGGAGCTTCTTATGGGATGGGGGCAAAGGACTTTGCAGGGAGAAAGGCTGAAATCAGTGGTTCCCATCAACGTTTCTCTCTAGGTGCCATAAATCACCCCAGTGGGAATCAATCCCTTCTGGTGCGGGCAGTGGGTTGTGGCTGCTGCGGGAGAAGCCAGGCATGGGCAGAGACTTGAGGACTTTCTGAGCTGGGGTCATATTATTGCAGAATTTTGGAGAGGCTTGGGTTGGAAGGGACCTTAAAGATCATTTAGTTCCATTCCCCCTGCCATGGGCAGAGATGTGGAGAGGGTCTGGGCCTCTCTGGCCACAGCTCAGACATGGTGCCAGGGCGTGGGGCTGAGTGGAGCTGAGCGCTTGGCCCCAGGGATGTGGGTGCTCAGGCCTGCAGAGCTGTTGTTAGGTCCTTTCCTAACCCAAGTGTGTGGGGCAGGGAGTGGGGACCTACAAGGCTGTCCCAGGGATTGGAATCCCTGCATGGCATGGCATGGAGAGGGAAGCAGGATCTTCAGCTGCATCCACGTCCATCCCCTGCAATAACATCACGTATTGACACCTCTTGGCGTCACCTTCCTTCTCCCAAGTCATAGGCAGGAGTTTGATAAATATTTCCTGGAGAAAGCTGCTTTCCTGCCCCACCATGCATTCCTAACACTGCTGGTTCTTGACGTTCACAGGTCTAATGAACGGGCACAAGGAGGGGTGGGATCACCCCTCTCACCAGTGCCTGGGCGACGTGCAGGGGCCCACGTCTCTCCTGCCATTTGCAAAAGCACTGATATAATTAGACCTGTGGTTGAGGGAATTACTGGAGCATCTGCCTGCAAAAAGCCCAGGTCCCCTGCCTGGGGAGATGGCTGGGTAGTGCTGTTGGAGAGGAGTGCATTTGATCCTCACCCCTGCACTCCCCCTGGGCATAGGACGGCACTTGGCCAGTGCGACAGTCTCTGCACTGCAGTGCCGTGTGCTGGTGAGGCTGCTCAAAACTGGGATTTGCTGCCTGGACCCAGGACTTGCCCTCACTTTAGGGTTATCTTCCATCATGCAGGGGTCAAGCAGTGTTCTGCCACATCATCTACACACTCGTGGTCCTGCCCCTTCGCTGGGGCCTGGCACTCTGCCATGTACACCAGAGATGCCCCCTAAATAAATGTCAGGGGGCTGGATGCATTCCAGCCTTGCAGAACTTCATTCCCCTTGTGCCGGGTGATGCTGAGGCTGCCTTTGGCCATTTGCCGGCCCCTGGGGGGTGCATGAGCCCCCTAAGGCGCTGCTGGCCATGCAGGAGGCTGCCAGCTGGAGGTAGCTGCCTGTCTCAGGGAGACCCACAAGCAGTGACCCTTCCTTCTGCACAGCTCATGCAACCTGTCCCTGGGGAGCCATCTAGGCGCCGTCCATCTCCTTGCTTGGTGGCCTTTGACCGTGCAGGCTTTTGCTGCCGCCGCAGGGGCTGGCTGCCTGCAGTGTCCCACCATCTGCCACCAGCTGTTGTGGCTCCCCAGCCCCTCTGGCTCCCTCTTCTTGGAGCCTGCAGTGGGAGAGTCCCGTCTATGTCCATGGGGGGAACCCTTAGGCTCTGCATGTTGGGGAGGTGCTGAGCTGCCCATTCTGGATGAGAAATCTGGGGACAGTACATTTCTTGGTGCGGGACTAGCAAAGTGGGGAAGCAAAGACTGTTTATTTGAAGTATTGCAGCATTCAGAGGGAACCATTTCAAACCCTGGAACAGGCTTTTGCTCACACACAGCCCACGGTGCTGCAATTTCCCTCTCCCCCGTGCCCAGGAGCAGCTCCCCACATTGCTGTGGATTCTCTGTGCCCAAGGTGGCTGTGCTCTGTCTCTTCTCCCACCTGTGGGCTTCCTCACTGCACCCATGGGTGACCCTGCCAGCCCTGCTGCCCACATGGCAGGGTGCCTGCGTGGCTGGGTGCCTTTCAGCAGCAGAGACCCCTTCCCAGAGTGCAGGGCTTCCCTGCTCTCCCCAGCCCCCCCACTCTCCGCGTCCAGCCGGGGCGCTGGGCCCCATGCAGAAGAGCTGTGTGCCGGGGCCAGCGCCCAAGCGTGACATTCCTCCAGCACCCGCTGCCGCCGCCTCCTCCGTTGCTCAATCCCGGGTTCCCAGCCAGACTGGCTGGAGCGGGGGCCCTGGTTTTCCGGGGGGAGGGAGGAGGCAGTGTCAGGATCCTCAGCAAGGGCACGGAGGGCCCCTGCTCGGGGGGGTTCGGACGCTCTCAGGAGCCCGTCCCCACAGCCTGCGATGCCCTGTGCCAGCAGCGTGCCGCCCCCTCACAGCACTTGGGTGGACATCCCATGGGGGCTGACCGAGCCCCCAGCAGAGGGTGGGGACAGGCGAGATGGCCAGACGGGGCCCGGGCACCCCCTTGCCGTGTGGGTCACACCGGCGAGATGCTCTGTTTCCAATTAGCACCAGTGGCCGCCGAAGGTGCTGGAATCTGGGAACCTGCGCATTCCTGCCGCACGGACAGCCGGCCACGAACCCAAACATGGGTTTGTCCCATTCCACAGCCCGGGTTCCCCAGGGACCTCCGGCGCACGGCTCCAGTGCCTCTCCCAGCCCCCCTGAGTCCATGGCTGGAGCTGGCATGGAGCAGCCAGGAAGCTGCAGCGGGGAGAGGTCCCCTGGCTGGCTTTTGCTGGATCAGGGTGTGTGGGGTCAGTGCCCACAGCATCCACCTCATGATTTGGAGCAGATTTTTGCCCTATTCTCCTCTCCCCCTTCAGCCTGAGTGATTGATGGGGCAAGAGTGGGTCTCTGGCGGCAAGGGCTGTGGGTCTGGCTATGGGGTGCAGGGAGGCGTGAGCCAAGCACTGCCCCCCCCCACAGCCCCTGACTGCTCCCGGGGCAGCTCTGCCCCATCTGCCCCATTGCTGGCTGTGTGCCCGGGGCGCAGTGGGGTGTCCCTGCCCCCCTGAAGCTCCTACCTCTCTCTGGCAGTGGTGTATCTCTGCGGGCCACCGGAGATGCTGCGGCAGATCATGCAGTTGGCGCAGCAGGAAAACCTCACCAACGGCGACTATGTCTTCTTCTACCTGGACGTCTTTGGGGAGAGCCTGCGGGGAGATTCTCCCCGTGACGCCTTCAAGCCCTGGCAGGAGAGCCCGGGCCAGGATTCAGGGCTGCGTGAGGCTTTCCAGGTGAGCTGCGCCCACCTGCTTGGGGACAGAAGCATTGCCAGCCTGTCCCCAACGTGTGAACCAGGGTGCTATGCTTGGTTGCAGATGGTGCTGGTGATCACCTACTACGAGCCCCAAAACCCTGAGTACCAGCATTTCCAAACCCAGCTCATCCTGCGAGCTAAGCAGAAATTTGGGGTGCAGCTCAACTACTCCCTGGTGAGTGAGTCCCTCTGCATGCTGGAGTGGTGTGGCCCCTTCACATGGGTCTGAGGCATCTCACCAGGATGCAGAGTGTAGGATACAGCCACAGATAATGCTAGAGGGGTCATCACTGGGGGGAACAGCCACAGGCACTGCCATCCATGCAGGGTGCATGTTGTCCCCAGTGTAGTTATGGGGCCGTGGGTGGGTGCGTGGTCCTGGTGTGAAGGTTCCGGGATGCTCTTGTGTGTGTGGCCGTGGGTGTGCTCAGATTCCCCCTGGCAGATGAACCTGGTGGCGGGGTGTTTCTATGATGGGATGCTGCTGTATGCCATGGTGCTGAATGAGACGCTGCGCGAGGGCGGCTCCAAGAAAAACGCCACCCACATCATCGAGAAGATGCGGGACCGCAAGTTCCAGGGTAACACTGGGATGGGGCAGCTGGGCTGTGGGTGCCATGGGGGCGGTGGAACTCACCCCCTGTCCCACCTGGGTCTTAATTCTCCCACAGGTGTGACAGGGCTTGTGAGCATGGACAGCAACAATGACCGGGACACTGACTTCAACCTATGGGCCATGAGTGACCCCAAGACCGGGCAGTATGAGGTGGGGGCCAGCACCAGGTTCCCCCTGGCTGGGACTGGGGGATGGGATGGTGGGGTCTGGGGAATGCGATGGGGGTGTCCTCATCTCTCTCCACCTTAGGTGGTGGGACACTACTCAGGTGTGGAGAAGCAAATCCACTGGCTGGGACGACCCATCCCCTGGGTAAAGGGGGCTCCCCCCTTGGACAACCCTCCCTGTGTCTTTGATGTGGATGACCCCTCCTGCGATAAAAGTGGGTGTCCTGGGTCCCCACATCCCTTGGATCCCAGCATCCTTCCATATGGTTGCATGTCAGCCTGGCCATCATAGCCAGCTGGACAGCCCTGACATCCTCTCCTATCTGCAGCCCCCCTCTCCATGCTGGCCATCGTGGCTTTGGGCACTGGCCTCACCTTTGTCATGTTTGGCATCTCCAGCTTCCTCATCTTCAGGTCAGTCAGGACTGGGGGAACCTCTGTCTGGTGAGGGGGCAGGCAGGTCAGGGGGGATGTAGGCCCAACCTCTTTGTGTCCCCCAGGAAGCTGATGCTGGAGAAGGAGCTTGCCAGCATGCTCTGGAGGATCCGCTGGGATGAACTGCAGTTTGGAAGTCCCGAGCGGTACCACAAGGCAGCAGGCAGCCGCCTCACCTTGTCCCTGGTGAGAGAAGCCATCCCTGAACCACCTTGCCCCTGTGCTGCCCTCCCTCCCTGCATGACACCCCTCCATGTTGATCACCTCCTTGTTGATGGCCCTCTGTTTCCTGCAGAGCCACAGCCCCACTGCATCTCTCCTCAACACAGCTCTTCATCCATACACAGCTCTCCATCCCCCGTGGAGACACACTTCATTCATCCCTGGCATGACTTTCCATCCCCTGCAGAACCACCATAGATCCATCCTCTACACAGCCCTGAATCCCCTATGTAGCACTGTACTTCATCAAGCCACTGTGTTGCCCTCCATTCCCTACACAGACATACCTTATCCATGTCCAACACTCTGTGCAGTGCACCATGCCTCATCTCAGAGTCCTCACCTTTCCTACAGAGCATACAGAGCTTGTCCTGCCCCTTCAGAACCCATCCTGCACCATCCCCTGCACATCCTTGGACGTCCCTGCCCTGTTACATTGGTACGGGCCACCCCTCCACCCCAGGGTTCTTCTCCCTAATCCTCTCCTTCCCACAGCGTGGCTCCAGCTATGGCTCCCTGATGACCACCCATGGCAAGTATCAGATCTTCGCCAACACCGGCCACTTCAAGGTCAGTGCAGCAGGCAGGGAGATGAGCTGTCCCCCTGAAATGCCCCAGCTCTGTTGTGCTCTCCCTTGGCTGCACTCCCATCCAACAGGATGCTGGGATTTTCCTCCCCTTTGCAAATTGACCCAGTGGGCATTGACCTTTTCCCCTTCCCAAACACCCCAGGGCAACGTTGTGGCCATTAAGCACATCAACAAGAAGCGCATCGAGTTGACACGACAGGTGCTCTTCGAGCTAAAACATGTAGGTTTGGGGTCTGGGCTGGGGTGGGCAACCTGCTCGGGGGTGCAGGAACTGCTCCTGGGAGTGTGGGAAGGTAGTAGGAGCAGCAGCTCATTCCCTTTGTCCTCAAGACTGTGTTGTGTCCACTTGCACCTGCAGATGCGGGACATCCAGTTCAACCACTTGACCCGCTTCATTGGGGCATGCATCGACCCTCCCAACATCTGCATCATCACTGAGTACTGCCCGCGGGGCAGCTTGCAGGTAGTGGGGCTTGGGGACACTTCGGGTGACACTTAGATGTTCCTGGTGACCCAGTTGGGCTGGGCATTGTGGACAGGGCTGTGGATGCTGGTAGCTACCTGAGCCCTCCCTACAAGGCTCACAGCTGAGCTGTCCAAGCAGGCGTCAGAGGCCAGTGGAGGGGTGGGGGTGGGTGCTGCAGACCCCCATAGCTGGGCACTTGGTGAGGCTGCTGTCACCATGCCCTGGGTGTTTGGTGGGGTCTGCTCAATGTGCTACACCAGGATGTCCTGGAGAACGAGAGCATCAACCTGGACTGGATGTTTCGCTACTCCCTCATCAATGACATTGTCAAGGTACCCAGCTGAGGGGTGCGAGGGGCTGGGGGTGGTGCCTAAGAGATGAGCTTCACTGTGTCTATCTGTCCCAGGGAATGGCCTTCCTGCACAACAGCATCATTGGTCATCACGGCAGCCTCAAGTCATCCAACTGTGTGGTGGACAGCCGCTTCGTGCTGAAGATCACCGACTATGGCCTGGCCAGCTTCCGCTCACCCAGCGACAATGAGGACACACATGCACTCTATGCCAGTGAGTGCCTGCCTGGAGGTACCAGGGGGATGAGGTGGCTCTGTCTCACTTCTCCATTGTTTTGTCCTACCAGAGAAGCTATGGACAGCCCCAGAGCTGCTGCAGAAGGGGCATCTGCCCACCCCTGGCATGCAGAAAGCTGATGTCTACAGCTTTGGCATCATCGTGCAGGAGGTTGCTCTGCGCAATGGCCCCTTCTACATCGAGGGCATGGACCTGAGCCCCAAAGGTGAGGGTGGGGGGGCGTGTGTGGAGCTCCTGCCCCTCATGGAGGTCTGGTGCTCACTGTTGGACACGGCCTGGCAGAGATTGTGCAGAAGGTGCGTAACAGCCAGAAGCCCTTCTTCCGCCCATCCATTGACATCGGGGTGCACAGCGAGGAGCTGGCAGTGCTGATGGAACGCTGCTGGGCGCAGGAGCCGGCTGAGCGCCCTGACTTCAGTCAGATCAAGATCTTCATCCGTAGATTCAACAAGTGGGTGGTTGGCATGCAGGGACAATGGCCCTGCGTGGGAGTGGGGACAGCCATGGGGGTGGTGGTTGGGGGGCACCTCTTCCTGCAGTGCCAGCTGACTGCACCCCGGCAGGGAGGGAAGCACCAGCATCCTGGACAACCTGCTGTCACGCATGGAGCAGTATGCCAACAACCTGGAGAAGCTGGTGGAAGAGAGGACACAGGCCTACCTGGAGGAGAAGCGCAAGGCAGAGAACCTCCTTTACCAGATTCTGCCCCAGTGAGAGGGGGAGTTGGGGAGGGAGGTCTGAGGGTTGGCATGGGTTAGGCATGCACCTGCTGCCACGCACGCATGGGGTCCCTTGCCAGCTTTCCATGCTGGTGTGGGGCAAGGGTTGCAGGGTAAAGGGGTTTTGGGGTGGAGCTCACCACCATCCTTGGCAGCTCTGTCGCAGAGCAGCTGAAGCGTGGAGAGACAGTGCGGGCTGAGGCTTTTGACAGTGTCACCATCTACTTCAGTGACATCGTGGGCTTCACTGCCCTCTCGGCAGAGAGCACTCCCATGCAGGTGAGAGCAGGGCTTGGGGGGCAGTGCCTCTGTGGTGGGGGTCTCACACCCTGGCAGTGTCATCCCTGGGGTTGGGGGGACATGGCCACTCCCAGCTGCACACACACCCTTGTTCCATCCAGGTTGTGATGCTGCTGAACGATCTCTACACTTGCTTTGATGCCATCATTGACAATTTCGACGTCTACAAGGTGAGTGGGGTGGTGAGTAAGCACAGCCCCCCAAAGTGACGCAGGAAGCAAGGAGCCCAGGTTGGACCTGCTCCCCCTGCCCCCACAGGTGGAGACCATTGGGGATGCCTACATGGTGGTCTCGGGGCTGCCGGTGCGCAATGGGAAGCTGCACGCCCGTGAGATTGTCCGCATGGCCCTGGCCCTGCTCGAGGCTGTCAAAACCTTCAAGATCCGCCACCGCCCCAACGACCAGCTCCACCTGCGCATCNGTGCCGGAGTCGTGGGTCTGAAGATGCCGCGGTACTGCCTCTTTGGGGACACGGTGAACACCGCGTCCCGCATGGAATCCAACGGCCAGGGTAAGCCATGGAGCTGGCAGCTGGGGTCCAGAGCCACGGCATGTGTCCCTTTCCCATGGCACCCAGCCATGTCTCTCTTACCCCTCTGTGCTACCCAGCCCTGAAGATCCACGTCTCATCTGCCACCAAAGAAGTCCTGGATGAGTTTGGCTGCTTTGAGCTGGAGCTGCGTGGGGATGTAGAGATGAAGGTGAGGGCACAGGGACACCAGTGGGGTACCAGGCCTTCCTACCACAGGGGAATATGATGGGGAGGTGGGTTGGGGCTGGGACCCCTTGTTGCCCTGAATACTTGGGATGACACTCAAGAAGCAGCTCCAGGGGCAGGCAGGGTCTAAATTGCTCACCTCTGCCTCCAGGGCAAGGGAAAGATGCGGACATACTGGCTGCTGGGCGAGAGGAAAGACCCTTAGGTCATCTGAGCCCAGTGGCTGTGGCAGAACCCCCAGCTCAATGGGGCCACCAGTGCTTTCCGGTGCCCCAGGACGGACCGGCACCACCCCTACCCCCCCCATCACTGCATCCACCACCGCCTCTGCAGCCTCCCTGCTTCAGCAGGGCCTGGGCAAGGTGGGGCAGCAGCCAGCCACAGCACCATCTGCCCTCCTCCATCAGCACCAGCAAAGCCCACCTTCCCCACAGCCTCTGCTGGAGTGGGGTAACCAGCCCTGATCCAGCCCGAGGGACCTTGTATCCCCCCCACCCTCTGAGGTCTGCCACCCCTGCCCTCTCTCCTGTGGCTCAGCTGGCTCTGAGCTTCTCCGGGGCCTGGCTGCCCCGCAGGGCACTTTGCCGTCTCTTTTCAGTACCTGGCTCCCAGCAGAAGTTGTCAACCCCTCCCTGGGGTGGGGGGAAATGGGGATTCCTGCCAAGACTGACTCCTTGGCCAGGTCAGGCTTCAATGCCGCAGCTCCCCCCCTCCCCAGCCTCCCCCTCTCCTGTATATAACCCCACCGGGTCATGTAAATACCCACCCCTCCTCCAGGTGTAAATATAGGACTTGCTGCAACTATTTTGTTGAAATACAAACTTCCCCAGATCCATCTGTGCTGTGACCTCTACTTCACTCTGCCCTAGCATGCCAAGTGGGGAAGGAGGCCGGGGGGGACCCCAATATGGAACTCAGCCTGGGCTGGGGACAGCTGCCCGAAACATCCCAAGAGATCATATCCCAGGGGTCTGTCTGGGGCATAGCACCGTGGTGTGGGCACGGGGAGCCAGTGCTGGGCGGTCGCAGCAGCGGCTGTTGAGGGTTTGGGCGGTGCTGGGAAGGCAGGGCTGCCGTGGCGGGGTTTGCTTTGGCGTGAGGGCTGCAGTGCGTTCCTCTGAGCTCATGCTCTGGCCGCCCCGCTGCCGCCTCTTACTGGAACACACCTGTGCCTGGGGACTGGAACAGCGGCTCTGTGTCACCCGCTGCCTGCGCCGGGGAGACGACATGTCCCAGGGGATGGGGCTGTGCCAGGGTCTCTCCCCTCCATGCCCAAGAAGGAGAGTCTTGGGGCCACAGCGTGTTTTGGGTCAACAGTAAATTGCAACAGGGCTGAAGGGTTTCATTTTGCTTCGTGGTCCCACGGGATTTGAGATCCCAGGGACACAGAGGACTGGAATATGCGCTCTTGACCCCTCCAAACATCCAGCTTGAGGATGGCCTTGGGGTGGGCAAGGATGTTGGGACCACCTGTGTCCCCTTGTTTTTTAATGCCTGTGGGGCTGGAGCTGGCTGCTCAGGGGGTTGTAGGGGTCACAGAGGTTGAAGGGCTCAGGATGCCCTAGGTACATGGTAATAGGAGTAGAGAAGGCTGCATTCTTTTTGAAGGGAATGTTTCTGCCAAAGAGGCTGGTGGCACCCTGGAGAGAATTGCAGAGGTCTCTGTCAGCAGCTGATACCCCTGCTGGGGTATCAGGGTGCTGGCAGGGCAGGGTGGTGGGGGGCTTACCGGCCGTCCACGGGCTTGCTCCAGCCAGAAGCTGGTTGCCTGCTCAGTTAAGTAGTCATGAGGCTGCAGTGGAAGCAAAATGTGGGCTGGGGAGATGGCATGCTCACCAGGACACAGGAGCCTTGTGGCCTCCCTGGAGGCTGCTGCAAGCTGCAGGGGGGGGTGTCTACTGCCTGTACCTGTGTGATGGGCTGGGGTGTGGGCTGGAAGCCCATGGCGCGGAAGTCCTGGTGCGTGGTAGAGACAGATTCCATGCGCCTCGGGTGAGGACGGATCTCCTCCTCCGTCTCCTTACTGCAGTCAGAGCAGAGCCGGAACCCCTCAGCTCCGGGATCCCTGCCCCCTCAGGTCCCCTCCTCTGGGGCATAGCCCCAAGGGTGGTTGTCACGTGGGGGTGCAGGCTTGCCTGTATTTCTCGTAGAGCATGGATGCCAGTGTGGCCTTCCGCTGCCCTGCAGAGGGGAAGGTGCCATCAGGCCCACAGCTAAGATTCTCCTGCTGCCTTTTCAGGGTGCACATGGCCTGGGGGGGTTCAGCCTCACCTTGCCCCAGCAGCTGGACCCTGGTAGGTGCACAGTCCTTCGGGGTAAAGCTGTCAATGTGTGAGGAGAGGAACTGGTGGATCGGCAGTCCCTGGTAGCCACGCTGGAAGTCCTCACAGCCCAAATCCTTCCGAGAGTCCAGGGGGTCCACAAGTGTCTGGGGATGGACAGTGGGGGCTGTGGAAGGGGGAAGGAGCCCATGCTGCACTGCCCCATGCCCGCTCCTGGCTTTTAGGCTTTTGATAGCCCTAGAGGCATAAGCTGCAAAGAGGGGTGATGGTCCTTCTGGCCAGAAACCTGGGAAAGCTGGAGTAGGGACACAGCTTGGGCAGGGCTGACCTATCCTGCCTGGTGGAGGTCAGCCAGCCTTGTATAGCTGTCCCAAGCATCTGGGTGCCCAGACTGCCCCTGGGCAAGCACTCTTACAGCACTTGAACAACCCACTGAGTCCCCAGGCTATGGCACAGCTTGGCCCATCCGGTGCCCCCCAGCATGACTTGCCCAAGCAGGCATCCCCACATCACTGTGATGGGCCATGACACACAGCTCCTGCTCCCCAGAAGTGAGACCCCAGCTCCCTTCCTGCTTTACTGTTACTCCCCATGTGCCTGCCTGTGCCTTTTGTGCTATTGAGTTTCATTCCTTTTCTATCCTGCTGGGCTCAAGGTCATCTGGGTGGCTATTTAAAGAGAGGGGTCTGCCCAGGAGCAGGGAGCTTCACAAGATCAGCATGTGGGACATGATGGGGCCAGCTTTGAGGGGCATTCTCCCTTATGGAGTTACCTCCTTCTGCCAGTTGCGGCTCACGCTGCTCTGCTGGGGCACCAACTGGTTGGGCTTCTCTGCGGGCGTGGGTGGGGTGGGAGGCAGCACCGGCACTGTGGTGGAGGACTCTTTTTCATGGCGAGTCCCCCACTTTCCAAGCCAGGGAGGCAGCTCGATCCCAGAGGGATCCTTCTCAGCCTCTGGCGATGGCACCGTGCTGGGCAGAACTGGTAGGACCTCATGAGGCAGCTCATCTGTGTCTGCTATCTCCTGGAGCGTCTCAGCTATGCCTGACATCTCCTGGAGCCTCTTGGTGGTGATGGTCAGTGTCTCACTGTGGCACGGGAGCATCTGCACGGGTGCCTCAGGCACAGGCTGATAACCTCGGACCCTGCACGGTGACCTGTCCCCGTGGCATCTGGGAGCCACATGGCTTGTCAGAGATCCCCTGCAGGTGGGAACAGACCCTGAAGAAAGGCAGCAGGGCACATCCCCCATTGCCAACCATGTCCCCAGCCCCCACCAGCACGGGCAAGGTCTTGACCCCGGATTCTCTGCAGTGTCACCCCCACATTGGGGCAAGGGACAAGGGATTCCTCTCCATTTGGGGGACAGAAGCAGTGTCCGCTGCTAGGTCTGTCATCTGAAGGGGTCTCCCCCTCCGTAACTCCCTTCTGTCCCCTCGACCTCCAGTAGCAACACCCTTCCCACCCCTCCGGCCTGGGCTCTGCCCCCTCCCTGCTGCGACCTCCCCACAGGCCGGACCCACCATCTTCTCATTCCCCCCTGGCCCCTAACTCTCCACAGGCTCTGCCCCCGACTCTCCCCACCGGGGGTTACCCTAAGGGGT
>VZRF01000166.1:55868-73243 GCA_013396875.1 Vireo altiloquus
GATGTGGGGTGTGCATGCAGTGGGGCAGGGAGTGGGTGAGATGCGGTGGGCAGAAGGGCTACAGGTGTGGGGTGTGGGGGTCCGCGTGGTGGGGCACACGGGGATGAGCTTGGAATGGGTACATGCGTAGGTTGGGATGAGCTACACGAGCAATGGGATGTGGGGTTTGCGTGCAGTGGGGCAGGGCGTGGGTGAGGATGGAGCACAGGGGGGTAGCTATGAGGGGATGGCATCCTGAGACGTGGAGTGTGCAGGTGATGGGACACGGTGAGTGTGGCACAAGGGATGGGGCAAGCCTGCCGTGGGGTTTGGGGCATGTATGCAGCGGAGTACAGAGGTGTCCCCAGTTGGGTGTGGGGTGCCATCGGGCACGGGGTGCATGTACACTGGGACGTGAGGTGGGTGCGATGGGCGCAGAGATGCTTGTGCAGGGGGGTATTTGCGTAATGGGGTACAGGGATGCCTGCGTAGAGGAGACTGGATGTCTGTGGAATAGGATGCGTGGATGTGCGTGCTGTGGGGCACGGTGATGAGCATGCTGTGGGGCACGGTGTACCCATGCACTGAGGCACGGAGATAGACGTGCAATGGGGCACAGAGTTGTGCGTGTGAGGAGGACGCAGGCAATGCACAGGCAGTGGAACATCCTGGGAGGGAGGCGTGTGTGTGGGCAGCGAGTGAGCCCGGGGGGCTGCAGATGCAGGGCAGAAGGCAGTGGAGATGGACAGCTTGCAGGCACGGGGGTGTGTGTCCAGCGGGGCGTCAGCATGTGCGGGGGTGTATCAACGGGACTGTGTGAGGCCAGGAGCACGCTGTGGGGCAGGGAGCTGGCTTAGTGACCGGGAGGCGGAAGGATACTTGGGGGCTTGGAGGGGACATCCCCTGGGAAGGGGAGCAGCCTGGCCGGGGGCTGCCTATGCCGGGGTGCAGCGGTGGGGCGGCAGCGGGAGCTGTGCGCGGTGCTGACCGCCGGCCGCGGAGCTGTCCGCGGTGCTGACCGCCGGCCACGACGTGAGGCTGTGGCACCGGGATCGGGGTCCTGCGGCTCTGGCCGCTGGCCTGAAGCAGAGGGGCTTTGGCTTTTCTCCTTCCATCCACTCCGCTTACATGGATAACAATCTCGCTCCATCCTCCAGCACCTCTCCCGTGCTTTGGCTGCACTGCCACGGCGCCTCAGACTGACCCTCTGACAGTTCCTGCACCTTGCCCTGGGCGAGTGAGCATGGGGGGGCTGCGCTGGGACTGGCTCCGGGTCCTTCCCCTAGCTTCCCTTCTGGAGTTGTGTTCACACCCTCCCTGAGGTCCCCTGCCAGGTCACTTTCCCCACGTGGAGCTGTGGAGTGACCTGGTGGTTCCTGGTGGAGAAATTGGGATCGGATGCTCTTGCATTGAGGAGACAGGTGTTTCATGCCTGGCTTGTGCCGGCTGGCAGTGAAGGGGAGGGGGAGCTGCCTTTGTTCCAGACAAGGGAGCAGATGCATGTCAGTGTACAGCCTGCTGGGGCTGCACACACGCAGCACAAACACACGTGCACACAAGCACATGCGCACACTCCCGGCCAGGAACGTGGTGCAAAGCAGACCCTCTTCTCAGCTATCCCACTCCATGCTGGATGAGTCCTCTTGGACACAGACCTGCTCCCAGCCCACCCTCTGCTTGCCTCCCCCTTTCCAGCAGCTTGTGAAGAGGGGTATCTCATCCTTGCTGCATCTCTGGGGAATAACGGATGGGTCTCCTAGGCTGGCACTGGTGTAGTGTGATAATGGTAGGTGAAGTTATGGCTGCTGTCTGGAGTCCTGCTCTCCCTTGTGACAAAGAAGTGGCTGCGTCTCTGCTGCTGGGGCTCCTGGAAATCCAAACTGACAGGCAGCTGGTCAGGGGGAGGTGGCCCCCACTGTGCCGTGGGCTTGCAGGAAGTGTCTTTCAGATATGGGGCTGTGCACAGGCACACACCCCCATGGACGTGGGTTTGCACGCCTCCACTCTGCCGTGCATGCAGACAGCACCCACATGAGCATATGTGCACACATATGTGCACTGTTCCTCCTCCACAAACCACGGGAGAGCTGGGAGTCTGTGCAGGAAGTGCTCTGCTCGCTCCTTCTTCTCATGACTCTAGGGCAAAACTCTGCACTTTATGATGGGCTCAGTGCTGGGCCTCCCCAGCAGGCAGCTGAGGGGGCATCTGTGGGAGCTGATCTGCTAGGGCGTAGCTGAAGCCATGAGGAATGTCCCTTTATTACAGGCAAAGTGCAGGGAGCAGAACATAAGCAGCCAGGGCCGTGGGCTCCTCTGGCTACAAACCGTCAGTCCCACAGCTCAGTGAACTGAGCTCGAGGCAGTGCTGAACGATGCAGACTATTGCAGGGCTGGGAGACACGGCTGGGGACAGCTGACATCAGCCCTGGGGACTCACTGATATGGCACTGTCCCAGCCCCTCCTGCCTCCAAGCTGCTGGACACTTGCGACACATTCGGAGCCTGGGTGGTGGGCCTGCTCTGGGAGGGGTGGTACACAAACCCCTCCCCAGTTCTTTATCCTGCTGAGAGCCCCTTGGATCTCCCTTGCAGATGGGCTCTTTGTGACCGACTACTTCACCCGCACACCACGCAAGCTCAGCCCCTTCCGCTCCTTTGCCAGCATCGAGCTCTTCCACTTCCACATTCCCGAGGACACAGTCATCGCCGTCTGGAACCTCATCACCTTCAAGGAGCAAGGTGGCACCTTTGGGGATCAATGCCCAGACCGTAGCATCACCGTGTGAGTAAGCAGCCTGCCCTGCCTGTTTCCTTCCTGTCTGCTTCTGCTGCTCCTGCTTGGATTTGCCCCACAGCTTGCCTGCTCTTGCCTGCTTCTCTCCTTCCACAAGCATGTGTACATATAGAATCAAAGAATCACAGAACCACAGGATGCGTTGGGTTGGAAAGGACATTAAAGATCATCCCCTTCCAACCTGCCACCATGGGACACGTTCCACTAGAGCAGGTTGCCAACTGAGTACCACACAGCTGCTCGCTCATCCTCCCCTGCTCCCCCGGTGGGGAGGAGAACCATGGAAAAAAAAAGTAAAACTCGTGGGTTGAGACAAAAACAGTTTATTTATCAAAATAAATATGCCAATAACACTAATGAAAAACAGCTACAACCATAATAATAATAATAATAATAACAACAGTAACAAAAAGAAGAGAGAGAAATAAAACCCGAGAAAGACGAGTGATTCATCACACAGTTGCTCACCACATGCTGACTGATGCCCAACCTGTCCCCCAGCAGTTGCTGGTGCCTCCCTGCCAACTACCCCAAGTTTATACACTGGACAGGATACTCTATATGGAATGGAATATGTTCTGTATGGTATGGAATATCCCTTTGGCCAGTTTGGGTTGAGTTCTCCAGTCCATGCTCCCTTCTGGCATCTTGTGCACCTGCTCTCTGGCGGAGNAAATCCAAAACACAGCACTGTACCAGCCCCTAAGAAGAAAACGAACCCTATCCCAGCCAAAACCCAGACAACATGTATGCTCCCTCCTCATGATTCATCTTCCCAGGACCAGTGCAGGCTCCACTCTTTTGTGCGTCTCATAGATGAACTGTTTTGCTTGAACACCCACTCAGGAAAGCTCACAGTCTCCAGAAAGGTCCCAGCTTACAGATGGCTTCCATGATGTCTTTAAGCACAGAGGAAAGACACCCACATATAGGACATACTGGCCCTGCCACGATGCCCAGCCTACACCCTGCTGACTGCTGTCTCTCCCGCAGGTATTTCCGCTCAGGGGCTCCCTCCGTCATTAACCCGCTGCACACGCACTTCCCCAGGGACACGGCTGTCCCTGGCTCCTTCGCACTGACCCTCACCTGGACCCTGCCCAACCGCACCACGGGAGTCTTCAATGTCACCAGCCCGCTGCCCGGGGACTGGTTTCTGGCTGCCCACCTCCCCAAAGATGAGGGCAAGATCTCTGTCAAGGTGAAGGGCCTGGAGGGACCATGGGGATGCAGGGCTGGGGTCTGACTGCTCTGTGCTGGCAGTGCCCAGGGCAGGTGTCCCCAGTGGGGGCAGTGCCCTGTGTCCCTTGCCCTGTGCTGACTCTCCTCTGGTGCAGGGGCTCTACGAGGAGTGCCAGTATCTCTTCCAGCCACAGCTCATCGTGCAGCGCCTGGTGAACATCGCTGTGCTGTACCCTGGTCATGTCACCGAGCAGAGCATGGCCCCCCACAACCGCTCCTGCCTCTACAAGTGAGTGTGACAAGGTCTCCTAAGGAGGGGGCATGCCCAGGGTGGGGAGATGGGGATGTCCCATCCCTCTGGCTTCCCTCCCCAGCCCTGTTAATCCACAGTGATGGGCACAACCTGACACTGCTGTCCCACAGGGTCTTTGTGCCCAGCTACACATCGCGAGTGCTCGTGGAGGTGCTGCGGTGCCGTGGGGCCGAGGGCTGCCCGCTCTGGCTGCGTGTGCGGGCCAAGGCTCCCCCCCTGCACAACTCCACAACGCTGGACTGCCGGGAACACACTCCCTGCCAGCTGGCACAGGACCTGCCCTTCTGGCAGCACTGGTACTACGTGCTGGTGGAGAAACACCCCGGGGTGCCGGGCACTGTCTCCTTCCAGGTCACCGTGCAGCTCACAGGTGACGGTGCATGTGGAGGTGTGGGTGGAGGCATGGTCTTGACTCTGCTTTGGTGTGGGGGTTAAAGGATGCTCACAGGATCTGTCTCCAGCTGGCCACAGGGTTATACCCAGCTCTGCTGGGATGGGAATGCTGGGAGGTGTTTGGGCTGGGTTGCAAATGGAGATGAGTGGTGGGCAAGAAGGGGAGGTGGGAACTAAGAGGGGGCTGGAGCTGTGTGGTGCCCAGGCTAATGGCTCTGTCCCTCCAGACTGTTCCCGACCCAGCCTGGCCCGGCCACCCTTCCTGCCCTCCAGCGCCTCCATGAACATGCCCCATTCCTTTGGCTCCGCTGGCGGGCTGGCGCTGGGGGACAGCCCTCCACCCACCAGCCCCAATGACACGAAGCACCCAGCCCCCATCCCTGTCACCTCACATGCCGGAGAGCGGTGCTGGCCTGTCCGGCCCACGCTGCGCAATGAGCTGGACACCTTCTCCGTCCACTTCTACATCTTCTTTGGGCCCAACGTGTCAGTGCCACCCGACCGCCCTGCTGTCTTCGTCATCAACCTCCTGCCAGTGCTGGACAGTGGTGGGGTGCTCAACCTGGAGCTGCGGCTCAACGTGGTGAGGTGGCCACATACACCCTGAAGGGGGCAGAGTAGCTCGGGACAGGGAGCAGGGTGGGAGATGGGTGATACCAAGGTTGCAACAGGGCAGGGAGCAGGATCTGGGGTCGTCAGCAATGCTTGTGAAGTTTTGGGGGGATGGAGAATGGATTAAGGTGTTCCAAGGGCAGGACGATCTCCTGGGTTTGGAGTGTTCTTGGGTGAAGGGCAGTGGGTTAGGGCACTGCTAGTTATGCTGTGATCCAAGTGCAGTCAGAGCAGGGAACATCTGCTGGCACTGGTTTAAAGCCATCTCCTCTGTCGTCAGAGCTCCCTGTGTGGTGAGAATGTGACAGTGTTCGGGTGTCTCAACCACGAAGTCCCACTGACATCTGGTGACAACACCTCAGTCACCTGCGAGACAGGTAGGCTGGGCTGTGCATCTCCATCCTACCATGTCCATGGGGTCAACACCCCCCTGTGTCTGGCAAGAGGCTGAGTTGGGGGAGGCTACAGAGACCATAGGGACATGTGGCCCGGTAGCCTGGCACAGGGTACTCTATCCCTGTTCCAGCTCTGCTCAGGGCAGGGGGCTGCACCTTGTCCTGCTCACCCAGAGCTCTCCTGACCCACAGAGTCTCTGGCAGGCTTCCTGCTCTCCGTTAATGCCACAGCCAGCCTCAGCCGCCTGCGGATCCCCTATCCACAGACAGGCAGCTGGTACCTGAGCCTGCGCTCGCTCTGTGCCACGGAGCACGGGTAAGAGCCCCAGCATATCCCCTCCCTTTGCCCCAGGGAGCATGTCTCCGGCGTGACCCGTGTCTGTGTGTGCCGTGGGTCTGTGGGTGTGCCTGTCCCCTACACTGCACGTCTCCGCTCATGTGTGTGCACGTGGCTTTGCGGGCTGTGTGTCACCGTGTGAGTGCTGCGTGGGCACGGATGGCTCCATCTCGCGTCTGCCTGACCATCTGTGGGTCCCCGCGGCTCTTCCCTCTGTCTCGCGGTTAGGAAGTGCCTGTCAGCTCGCGAACGCCGGGCATCTGTCAGTGCCTCTCCACCTCCGCGCAGGGCCCATCTGTACCCGTGCCCGGGAGGCAACCGGGCTGTCGCTGGGAGTCCAGGGCTCTGCTCTGCGTGTGAGGGGGCATCTCTGGTCAGGCTGGGGCTCTGCTCAGCATCTCCAAGGACTGGTCCTGTGCTGTGGCTCTGCTCCTGGCCTCTGTGTCTGCCTGGAGCTCTGTGGAGGAGAAAGGCTGGCGTGTGTGGGTTATGTGTCTGTACGTGCGAGGATGCATGAGTGCAGGTGATGCTGCATGCATGTTTGGTGCAAGTGTGCGTGCAGCACTACATGCATGTTTGGGTGCACACATGCAGCTCTCTGTGCGTGTTCTGGTTTGCATGAGCAGTCAGGCAGTCAGGGCTGCAGTGTGTTCTGCATGCACGCACATGCAGGTTTGACTGTGTGAGGACACAGTCAGTAGACAGCAGACACATGTGCAGCCGGCACTGGGGGCATATTTGTGCGTGTTGGGGTGCTTGTGTGTGCCCAGACAGAAGCTGGTACATGCTGTTGGCCTGCCGGGCTGGCTGTGCTCCTGGTGTGCTGGAGCTGAGGAAGTGCTGGCAGTGCCCAGAATCTTGTGTGTGGGCGGTGCAGGGCAGTGGGGTTGGTGTGCCTGCCCTGATGATTCCTCTGCTGCATTTCTAGTTCACGCTGAGTTGCCAGTCGCAGTCAGTCCTTCCCTGATGGGTTCACACGCGGGCATTGCAGGGCAGGGCAAAATCCAAATGAAGTAGGAACCAGCTAAGTGTGCTGCTAAAGGCAGAGGGGGTTTAAAGCATGGCTACGTTCCTCCTGCTCACCCAGGCTGGCTCAGACAATTGAAGCACATAGGATCCTTGGGGACCAGCTCTCAGCAGCCATATGCAGCACCAAGGCAGCTCATTTTCGGGCTTGCCCAGTCCCTGGGTCTCCCATCACCTGCCAAGTCTGGGTGCGACAGGCAGCTCTGGCAGAGGCAGGAGCTGCTCAAGGGCACAGGGTGAGGGCTGACCCCCTTCTCCCACCCCGCAGGTTTGAGCCCTGCACCAACGTGACAGCTGAGGTGTACCTGCGCGCCTACCTCTCCCCCTGCATCAACGACTGCGGCATCTACGGCCAGTGCAAGCTGCTGCGCACCAACAACTACCTGTACGCTGCCTGCGAGTGCAAAGCTGGTGAGAGCTGCCCCGGGCACCCACAGACCCCCAGCATCCTCCCCTACTCCTTGTGGGTTTTATATCCCTTGATGCCAGCTCTCTGGTGGGTGCTGAAAAGGGGGTTCCCTGCTCCACCCCCCCAGCCCCTGCAAGTGCTGCAGCGGTGACGGCAGCTCTCCCTGGTCACAGGCTGGAACGGATGGGGCTGCACGGACAATGCTGAGGCTTTCTCCTATGGCTTCCAGCTCCTCTCCACGCTGCTGTTGTGCCTCAGCAATGTCATGTTTGTGCCTCCCGTGGCCATTGCTGTCCGCAGCCACTACCTCCTAGAAGCTGCTGTCTACATCTTCACCATGTTCTTCTCCACTGTGAGTGTGGGACGGCTGAGGGGCAGGTGAGGGGCTGGGGCTGTGCAGGGCAGCTCTCACATCCTTTCCCTGCTACTCCAGTTTTACCATGCCTGTGACCAGCCAGGCATTGTGGTGTTCTGCATCATGGAGTACGATGTGCTGCAGTTTTGTGACTTCTTGGGCTCTCTCATGTCTGTCTGGGTCACTGTCATCGCCATGGCCCGGCTCCAGCCCGTAGTCAAGCAGGCAAGTGTGGGGAGGGAGCACGCAGGGCAGGCTTGGAACGGATTTATCCTGATGGGTGCCACACTGCTCCACAGGTGCTGTACCTGCTAGGGGCCATGCTGCTTGCCATGGCTCTGCAGATGGACCGCCATGGGCTCTGGAATCTACTGGGGCCCAGCCTTTTCGCTTTGGGGATCATGGCCGTCGCCTGGGTAAGATGGTGCCCCTTTTATCCCCATCCTGGCCGCTCACAGTATCCTGCCCCTCCCAGCATCTCCCCTCTGCTGCCTTCACCCTTCCCCATGAACCCCTCTCCCTGGCTCCTGAGGGACGTGTCACCGTGGCACAGGGGTTGTGTCCATCCCTGCCGCGGCTCCCCCTTCCAGCCGGCCCTTTCCCCACCACAGACGGCTCGCACCATCCGTCGCCGCCACTGCTACCCACCGACCTGGAAGCGCTGGGCTTTCTACCTGTGCCCAGGAGCGCTGATTGCAGCGGCGGCCGTGCTGCTCTACGCCTTCGTGGAGACAGAGGAGAACTACTTCTACATCCACAGCATCTGGCACCTGCTCATCGCCGGCAGCGTCGGCTTCCTGCTGCCGCCCCGTGCCAAGCCCAGCAGGCGCCTGGGGCCACTGCCCCGGCGCAAGGGATGTGGGTACCAGCTCTGTGTCAATGAACAGGAGGAGCTGGGGCTTGTTGACCCAGCCGTGGCCTCCATCAACAGTATTTGTACCAGCTGATGCTGATGCCAGCTCAGACTCCTTCGGCGTGGACAGCAGCCCTGTGGGGCTTGGCACCCACTCTCTTTGCTGGCCACCCATCTCCAGGAGTGCCAGGACTCCTCTGGGCAGGTACACAGCCACCTGTGCCACCCTGTTCTTCCAATTACAGCCTGATTGAACTTGTCTCCAGGAGTTGCTGTGGCTCAGTCTGGGGCAGAGCTGTGGGGTGTCAAGGCTGAGCTGGGCTGCACTCCTCTCTTTGCCAGGTCATGGAGTTGCTGAGGGGATGTGGCTGGGTTGGGGAGGAATGACAGCAGTCTCTGGCTCTCAGTCAGAGCTGCTACACTGTGGTCTCTGCTCTGGAGCTGATGCAGCTCAAACACAGAGCAAAGTGGCTGTCAAGAGGTGGGGACCAGAGGCTGCAGTGTTTTGGCTCCTGGCATGACACATTGCAAGGCTGGGATGTCTTTGTTGGGGCACTGTGCTCTCATAGGTTGTAATGTCTCATCCAGGAGCAGCTGTGTACCAGGGCATCGGGAATCCCCTCCAAGCTTGCAGGACTGTGGAGAGCCCATAGCTGTGGGGTGGGTGCCACTGGGAATGATGCTGGTGCTGCCTGTCATGGCAATGCACAGGTCTGAGAGTGCTCTGCCTGCAAGGGCCACACCAGGAGCCCACAGCCTGTTGGTGTCACCCCCCTGCCAGGGGCAGCCTGCCTCAGCACCCCACATGTTGCTACACCCAAGGAGCAGTGGACAAGTGACCCTGTGTCCCTGCCACCAGCCCTGTCTCCGCAGGGCACTGGGCTCCAGTGGGAGGGACATTGCATGGACTGTGCTCCTTGTCTGGCTTATGGTCGAACCTGTGGGCTCAGCACCCACTGCAGCCAGTGGTCACCATGGTGGGGTGACAGGCACCCAGGCTGTGTGTGTGCCTCAAGGACAGGGGGTTTTCACTCTGCTTCAGCAGATCAGAGGGATCAGGGTAGACCAGGGAGGACAGGGAAAGTTCCATTGACACTTCTCAGCCTAATGGGGACTTCCCCAATCCCCTGAGAATTTCTCAGCCCTGCAGGGGTCTTCAGGGTGGAGTCCTGAGGCAAAACTCTGCCTCCTAGCAGCCACATCTTAGTTTAGCAGAGCCCACCCACCAGCAGCCCCCCTCCCTGTACCCCTGGGGACAGAGCCCGGCACAGGGAGATTTACTGGATGCTTAACAGGATTAGCAACTGCAGGCGGGCAGGCAGCTATGTAATAGGATTGCAATCTAATTAAAACTGCTGCTTGGGAGCTGGGCCCCAGCTGGGGTGGGCTTGGGGGACTATGGGGGCAGCTGGAGAGGACTGTGGGGATGGGGTGGGCAGAGCAGGAGGAGAGGTGAGCTGGCGAGCACCCTGGCAGGGCTGGTGGGTTCAGGGGTTTGCTGCCTCTGTCTCTGGGCCTTGGTGTGGGATATGCCCATGAGGAGCCAGCCTGGCCTGGAAGTGCACTGGGCAAGCCTGAGCAGGAGCCCTAGTCATTGTGCAAGGACTGGGGAACCTGCATCTGCAACTCTCCTTCCCAGCCCAAGCTCACCCTGCAGCCCTCTCTCTGCCATACAGAATGTCCTGTTTGGTCTGGCCAGGTGGCAGATTAAGGATTAATTTTTTAATTAAAAACATTACTCATTTCACCAAGTCCAATTGCACCCCACTGGCAGTAGCAGCCCCCAGAGGATGAGGAGCTCAGCTTTAGCTTTCACATCAGCAACATGCTGGAGTGCAGTGCACACTGGGCACAAGCTGGTCCTGCACCAATGCACCCCCAGTGTCATGGAGATGTCAGGGCTGCACGCAGCATCCTTACCCATCCCTCATCCCTTGTCTCACTGCTGTAGGCCTAAAGTGCAAACCTGCTGCTTGCCAAGTTTGTGAAGACCCTACAATAACAAGGCCAGTGGTGGGATGAGCTTTCCTCACGCAAGCAGCTGCACAGCCCCTGGCCTGCCCCACAGCAGACACCGTGAGGTGACACATGTGGGACTGGACCCTTGAGGTGGCAGAGGTGGGCAGAGGTTTTAGCCAGCAGAGCTGCCCAGGGAAGCCTGGAGGAGCCGCACACCAGCTCTGCTAGACTGCTTTTCTGGGCTGCTGGTGCAGCTCAGAGCTCCCACTCCTTTTAATTAAACCTGCAACTGCATTTTTCATCTCAAGGACAGGCCACGCATCCGACCGCACCGCCCAGGATGGAGCTCAGCCAAGCAGCACTGGAGGGGATCCAGGCATTCTCTCCCAGCCCAGCTCATCCCTGGGGGCCCGTGGGCTGTCTGCTCAGAGCTGGGAATCCCCATTCCCACTTCATCTCCCAGTGCCATGGTGGGCAGAAGCCCATTCCCCTGCCCAGGAGGCTTGGGGACATTGAGGAGCTTTGCAAGTGCAGAACACACAGTCTTGCAGGACAGAAGGGTTTTGTGCTCCCAGCACCAAGCATGGAGAAGCCAGTGTCTCCTGTGGGACACCCAGCACAGGGGGTGTGTGTGCCTCACCCACCAAGCCTTTCTGGGAGCATGCTGGGACACACCATGGGAGACTCTGATTCCTCTCCTTTGTCGCAGAGTCAGGAGCACCAGCATGTCCATCCCTAGATGTCTAGTGAGCTTTTCTGCCGTGGTTCCCCACGGCCTCCTGCCTCTGCCCCATGAGGATGCACTTGGGGTGGAGACTGGACTGTCTGTCTTCCCTTCATGCTCAGAGAGTTGGGGTTTCTGTGACTCCCACCCCCCAGTGTAAACAGCTTTCCCGATGCTCCATCCCTGCCTCTACCAGGCACAGCAACCACATAACCATGGCAACAGTATCCCTATAACAGCCAGGTACATCTGACATCCCCATGGCAACCAACTCCCAGAACAGCCGATGAAGAGCTTTGCTTCCTCAGTGCTGGAGAGAGATGGGGGGGATTCGAGCCATACCAGGTCAGGTGGTGGCAGGAACCCAGGGACAGACACAGCTGGGAAGGGTTTTTGACTCGGTGCGTGGGGCGGCATAAGCCTTCACAGCCTCTGTCCTGACAGGAAGGCTGCAGGGGACACAAGGGATGCATAAGAAGGTGGCAGCCCTGGGAAGAGTATCATCCTGACTCAGCCTCCTGCATCCCATCTCCATCCTGCCTGCCAGGCTGTCAGTGCCATTGGGCCAGCACTCCCTGCTCCAACACAAGTTCCTTGGAAACCTGTATCCCAAACACTGGTACTGTGCTTCCTGCCATAGCCTCCTCCCACCCCAGTCCCCACTGCAGGGGTGCTCTGCCTGTTGCCCTCCCCGCAGGCTGCTGGACCCTCTCACCACTGCCCACCCGATGCCTGCTGTCCGGACACATCACCCAGCAGCCCTGATGCAGTCTGTCCTTGTAGATGGCAATTGCATGCCATGCAACTTTAATGTGTCAGGCCTGAATTATTGAGTCCTGCAGCAGGCTAAGTGCATGCCGGCAGGACCCAGCATCCCTCTTCCTCTCCCTGCCCATGTGTGCCCAACCAGGCAGCAGCGGGTGGGGCCTGACTAGAGGTCCAAGATTTTGGGGTCTCTCTGGGTGCACGAGGGTGCTGTGCCCCTTGCTAGCCACCGTGGATGGCAGGTGTGGGTGCAAGGGTGGCTGTCGCTGTCACCAGATTGGTCCCCTGGGGGTTGGTGTGTAGAGAGGGATGTGTAACTCTGCTGTCCCCAGACAATGTCTGAAAAAGTCTCCACTGTCCCCCTGAAAATGTCTCAGCATTTTCTCCCTGTATCCTCATGAAACCCCAGGTCCAGGGGCAGCAGATCCCCTACAGCTGCCCTGGGAGTCCTCATTCCTCCTGCTCACAGTTCTGCCAGACCCCAGGGTGGCAAAGCCTTTGCACCTCAGTCAGTGTAAATCCCATGGTGGATATAGACAGAGCTTGCTCCCTGGCCGGACATGGCTGTCTCTGTGCCGCTCTGGGGATGATGAAGGGCTCAGAGAATGCCCTGGCTGCTCTCTTATTTTTGCAGTTTGCCTGAAGCACCTTGCAGCCACTCGATGATTTTCTCATCAGAGCAGCAAGGCTTGACCGCCCTCCCAACACAGACCCATCCATCACCCACGGCTGGCACCACTGTACAGCTCACGGGCACTGGACCTGCCTGCCCCGCTCGGTCCCTGGCTGTCCCTCAGCCCTGCAGGCAGTGCCTGCACCATGGGCAGCCTGGGGGAGCAGCTCTGTGCAGGCAAAGGAGCCTGTTTTCCCTGGGGGAACCCATGAGCAGCCTGCTTGCTCGTCCCTCCTTCTCCCCCATCCCCTAGCTCCATGCCTCATCCTCCCTGCTGCCATCTCCAGCCTTCAGGGGTGGGATCAGGGACCCCTCAAAACTTCAGACTCAGTCTGCTGCATGCTGGGTGAGTACCAGGTGGGAGCCAGGTGCTCACACGTGGGAGATACAGCTACAGATGGAGAAAGCCCAGCTCCAGTGCCAGGGGGCATCTCTCCAGATCCTTGTCCCTGGGAAACACCCTGCCATGGGTACATGTCCCATAGAACTGAGGCAGAGCTGAGCATGAGACAAAGCCAGCCCAGAGCAGGGATAAAGGGTTCTGAGGGGCACCCAGGGCACTGAGAACCAGCATTGTCCCAGCAGCACATCATGTCACAACACCTGGAGAAGTGAGGAAACAAAAGGGTGGCAGAGCATGCCCAGTTTGGCATGAGGGGAGGGGTGCAGGGGCCATGGAGATGAGGGACAAAAGGCTTGGCTGTACCCAAGGGACAGGGCCCAGAGCATTGCAGGGGGAATGTGTCAAGGGGCAAACAGCAGCTGCCACAGTCACATGGCTGGAAGGGAGCAGCAGACAGGAAAAGGGGGACACTGAGACATGGGAAATCAGGAAAATGTGGTGGTGATGCAAATCATCACGATTTTCAGCTTCTGTTAATTGAGTTTCTCAGAGAGGCTGGTGGGGAAACCTGCGGGGGGGGCTGGACTCAGGACTTTATCCCTGGCAATTTAGAAGAGGGCTGTTGAAGACCTGCTCTGTCGAGCGGAAAAACCACTTGAGTTGTGCTTAACTTCATCAAGGGAACTGCATAGAAATCAGGGAGCTTGCTAAGAGAAATTAATAGAGCAGCCAGGGGGGCAGACTGCATGCAGACAGCATGAGAACTGCTCAGATCCGCATGCCGGAGACTTCCAGTAAATGAACATGTCCTTTAACAAGATTTGCAAGGCCAGCATGGCCAAGGAGCGGAGTGAGTAAATGGGTGGGAAAGGTCATTCCTCAAGGAAAGGAGCTGTGCCGAAATGAAGAGCACATGAAAGGGGGGAAGGTTACACAAAAAAACAGAGCAAAACAACCCCCAAAGAGCCTTTGAGGAAGATCTTGGCAACAGCTTAAAATTGCAAATAATTTTGCTGTGCTAAATTTGCTAAATCGTTGCCATAGCAATGAGAGTTTGGGGATGTCCAGGGGCACATCAGAGTGCTGCAGCTTAGATCTACCCCTTTGGATGAATCTTGGGGTAGGATCTGTGAGTCCTGCGAGCTCTTTCTGTTAGGACAGGGAAGTCAAGTGTTTCTATCCCTGAAGCAGACATCTACAGCCCACAGAGGGGTGATGCTGAAGGAGCAGCCTTAGCACATCCCGGCTGGTGAGCAGAGGAAGGGCTGTGATTGCAAGGACAAAGTCTAAAAGCACAAAATGCAGCTGCACTTGCTGTCAACTGGTAGGAAATTAAGGCAGTTGCTCTTGTGAGAAATCAGTCTTGCCCCAACAGAAATCAAGCTGTTACACCAAATGCAATCCTGGATAAATTTATCTTAAGAAGCAAGCCTGCAGATGAAGATAAAACCATGTTAGCAGAGGCTGAGATCGTTGTCCATAGGATGCAAAGCCACTGTTCCCTTTATGGCTTGCAGATTAAAGTTTTCTCTTAAAAATCATTTCCCCCACTCAAAAACTACCACTAAAATTTCCCTTGAGTCCCAAGTGCTAAGCAATATGTTGTTACGTATGAACAGAGCTCTCAATGGAGACTGCATTTAAGAAATCACATTGAAGCTTCCTGTTGGGCTGCGAGAGGTGCCTACAATGAGAGGAATATTACAGATTATTCTTACTTTACATAAATATGCTTCATCACCTCCACAGCTAAAACATAGGGCTCTGCATTTTGAAGAGGAATGTTTTTGGCTAAAATTAAATGGGTTTGGAACAAGTGGAATCCAGAGCCTCCTGGCTCAGCAGGAAGAGAGGTAAGTCCCTGAGGGCTCCGTGTGCCAAGTCCTCCTGAGAAGCTTTGCCCCAGGGCTTGCTTGCAGTCAGCAAATCTCCTGCCAGCACAACTACAAATCCCAGATGAGCCCATGAGGATTGTTGTTCTAATTAACTAATGAAGCCATCTCCTGTTGGGAAGATGGATAATCTGAGCTGGAGGCTTCCTCCCTGCTGTGGGGGAGGATCTGGAGCAACACCCACCTCCTCTCAAGGGACCTCCTAAATGTTTGTACACTCTGAGGATGTACTGGCTGCAGGGAGGTTCTAAGTGCTCCCAGACATAGCATCTCCCTGCACCCTGCCTTCAACCCGCCTTCAAAAACCCATCTGACCTCATCCTCTGTCTGGCAAGTCCAAAGGCAGCTTGGCTGCTCTCATCCCTGAGTTTTCACTTTGGTCTCATAATATTCAGGCAAATCGCAAGAGAAAAATTAACATTTGAGGGGGGTGAAGTCTGTGCAGGATCTCCCTGAGAGGCAGCCAAGTGCAGAGCAGGAGGATTCACTTCAAAGGGAGGAGCCACTTCATTAAAAAAGAGAACTAGGGCTTTTGATATCAAGATAAACATCCTGATACACATCAAAGCAGATTCCTCTCCTTGTCCTTAGACACCCTCTCCCTCTTCACTTAAGTTCTGGATTTTGGAATTATACTTCTGCCTAATCCATGCTGTGCTGCATCTCATCTGGATGGTTTTTTGGTGGGGGAGATCCTGGGTGTGTGAGACCTTCAGGTCATGCCCACCAGCCTAAATACTCTGTCACTGCCTTCTGTTCCACCTATGAAGAAACAAGAGTTTCTGGTGAAAGTGATTCTATTTTCATTGAAAAACAATGTTTTTAAAATGAAGCACAATAGAGAAGGGCCCAAAGGCCAACTGGGTTGCCTCAAAGCCCAGTGGCATCCACCCCTCTAGACACCCTGCCTGCAGTGGCTGCAGGCCCATGCCTGGCAGCCGGTTGGGCATCCAGCAGCCTGGGAGAGAGGACTGGGGTGTGAACACTGACCACTGGCCCAGGGAGAGGCGTGAGGATGCAGAGGCAGTGCGTGCTGGTGGGAGCCACATCCTCCGTGGTAAACTTCTCCTTCGGTATTTGGAGACTATGAGTAGGATTTGAAAAGGCTCAAGAGCCAGGTACTGTTCCTAATGCCCATATCACACGCTTTTGCTGTGGCCAGGGGCTTTAGCAGGCTGGCCACTGGAGCTGGGCTGCAGGCTGAGCTGTGGCCAGGGGGTCTGTGTACCTCTCCTCCAGGGCTCAGGCCACTCTTTGGTACAGGAAAGAGAAGAAGAGCAACTGATGCAGAGGGGAAGCCACAGGTCTGAGCATTCAATTACTAGAAGCCAACTAGAGACACAGCCCAAAGCTGCTCTCAGGGAAGTCATTTGGGTCACACTACCTGTACCCCAGGTTTGTGAGATGGGACTGGGCTCAAGTGGTCACCTCTAGGTCACAGTGTGCTGGTGCTGGCTGGGAGCAAAGTACAAGGGCAAAGGGCTTGCTGCCACTGGCAGGTAACAACATTATTTAAATTCTTCCAGATATTAAACATAGGCTCTGGACATGCAGGAAGGAGAGGATCAGGAGAGTGATACAGATTTGATTTGTTCCAGAATGCATTAAAAACAGGGAAAAATCCTGCCCCCAAGCCTCCACTACCTCAGGGATCTGCTCTGGCTGCCCTCGCAGTTGGCTGCCGGGTTTCAGCTGCCCTGTTGCAAGCTCTTGTGTGGGACGGAGGCAGAAGGAGCTGCAGGCCCAGGCTGCCCAGAGCAGCATGCTCACAGTCCCCCGGGGCCACCACACAGTAACACTGAAATCCTGCTGAGACCTGCTGGTGCCTTCACTTTTATTTCCAGCCTGCAGAAGATCTTGCAGGCCCCAGAAGAAGCCCACCCTTTTCCCCTGTGTTCTCCTAGCTGTCACTCCAGCCCTTCAAGTGCAGACACACTGCATTCTTCGGGCGGGGGAGGGTCTCACCAGGCACAGGGCTTGTGACGGACACTCCCCGGTACGGCTGTGTCTATCCCAGGCTCTTCTACACCGGCAGCCCCTTGTGCCAGCCCCTGTTATCCCTGCTGGAACTGCCACCTGCTCTGCACCCCAGCACTGGCGGCTCGCTGCAAAGAGGCTGGCGTCCAGCCGTGCCCCACCGCCCCTCCGGCACCGCCCCCAGCCCAAGCTGGAGGGGAGCAGGGGCAGGCTGGGGCATGGGATGCTCTGCGGGCAGAGACTGCAGCAGAGGGTGCCGTGCGAGTGCCACAGCGTGGCACTGTCAGGACACCCCACGTCTGCCCAGCAGCTCCCCGCACGCAGGAGGAGGCGGTGAGTGAGGCAGAGCCCCGGGCGTGGGGCAGAGACGGGCGTGGAGGCGGATCAGCCCTTT
>VZRF01000166.1:73569-110303 GCA_013396875.1 Vireo altiloquus
TGCAGCCCCGCTGCACCCCTCATTGCACCCCTCACTGTAACTCTCTGCACCCCTCATTGCACCCCTCACTGTAACTCTCTGCACCTCTCACTGCACCCCGTTGCAGACTCTTTTGAACCCCCCGGTTTCCAGTCCTTCACACCTCTACGTCCCACTTTCCCTCCGCTGCTCTCCCAGGCCCCCCTGACCTGCAGCCCCCAGAACATCCCCCCCCAAGTCCCTGCTGCAGCATTACCCCCTCAGCAGCCAGCCCCCTCCTGCACCCCTCACTGCCCTTCACCTCCTACCAGGGACCTGCACGGCGAGGGCACAGCCCGCCCCACTGCCCTGGCACCCTGGGGCTGAGGGAATGGTGCCGTGGTGTCCCAGGGCTGGAAGGAGCAGGTGTAGCCTCAAGTACAGAGCATGGCAGAATGGCAGGGAGCAAGCCAGGGTGTTGGGGAGTGTGGTGGGGATCACAGCAGGCTGGTTGGGAGCACTGCAGGGTAATCAGAGGAAAGATGGGGAACACAGCAAGGTAAGTGTGGAGCACGGATGACCACAGCCCAACCATTGCAACTTCATGGTGCAAGCAGCAGGACTCAGGACGGGAGGTCCCACCTTTCATCCTCTCTTTGTCTGCCCTGATAGGTCCCAGGGAGAGAAATCCAGGGCAGAAATGTTTGCAGGCGGTGGCCCCATCACTGTGAGGCTTGGGGCCAGAGCTGCTGGCCAGCAGCCAGCCAGCTTCTGCTCCTGCTTGGGCGCACAGAGGACGTTTTGTATGCAGCAGTGGGAGCAGCATCCCCACCAGGGCTGGCCCTGCTCCCAGTAGCCCTCACAGACCCCAGCTCCCTGCCCACTGCATCACGAGGCCAGCGTGCCTTTGTGGCACTCCCTTCCCTCGGACCCAGGGTGCACAGCTTGTATTGGATGAGGGACAGTGCCATGGGGGGTCACAGGCTTTCCCAGCGCTGCCCTCCCACGTTTCTTTCCTGACAGATGACATTTGGGCTGTGACGCTGTTGCTCACTGGTGCTGTGACAACTGTTGTCCCCCTGCCACCTCACTGGTGGGCCCTGTGACTGTGCCTCTGGTCCCTCTCCATGGCTTGGCCACACGTGGGGTGCTCCAACCAGCTGGCATGTGTATCTGCAGGACGTGGGGTGCCCTGGCAAGATCCTGGAAGATGGTGGGGCAGGCAGTGGGCCAGACTGTGCAGTGGGAAGGGCAGGAGTTCAGGGACATCTAACTGGAGAACTACAGGGACACATCCTGCAACCTCATCTTGAAGGTCATGCATGGCATCCAGGAAGTGGATCCATCATCAATACATCCTCAAGATGGGATGATAACTGTTTCAACATGGACTGCTTGCCCTCCTTCCTGGCTGGGCTTGATCTGGGATGGACTGGTGCCCCTCCTGATCCACATGGTGCCCCTCCTCTTGGAGAAGTGGCAGGCCACCCGCCAGCCCTCCAGCAAGTGGCATCTGGCATGGCAGGACTATTGTCATGATGTCTACATGATCTATACTTCTCCCTGGAGTGACCAAGAGATTCTGGAGGCAGATAGCACATTGCCCCATGCTCATGGAGGATGTGCACATTCTGGTGAAGGTGGTGGGGTCCAGGCAAGAGTCAGGGGCCATAGGATGTCTGCAGCTACTGTTACCTGATGGTGATCCATGTACTGAAGCAGGATGATCCCTGCTGGAGCAGGAGGGCCTTAACAGAGCATGTGGCAAGTCCACAGCACTGGCTGTGAAAGCCCCAGATCATCCCCTGGAAGGGACCTGCCATGGACCTGGACACTAAGTGGCCATGGCTGCTGCACACACTGCTTTCCCAGACCAGCATCGCCCACCCCAGCCTCTTCCCTTGGAGAAGTGTGCAGCCCAGGCTTCCTGGCCTCCACTCCTGGCAGTGGCCCTGCTCTGCTCCATAGCCTAGCAGCACATTGCCCAGGCAGGGGTGGTGCTCACCCCAGGCGCTGCTGGAAGGGGTAGACAAAGTATATCCGCCCTGTGCTGCGTGGGTTGGGACTTTCTCAGAGTCTGTAAATAGAACAGCTGAGTTCCCCTTGTGCTCATCTCGAAAGTGAGAAGGTGAACATTCCCCAGAGAGGAGGAAAGAATTGGTCAATTGCCATCGCTGGTAGAAAAGCTATTTTTAATTTTATTAAAATGTCTCTCTAGTATAAACTTTCAAAATAACTAGAACCTCTGCTATAAAGATTTGTGCCATGGCTCTGTAGCAAAGCTGTTGCTCCTGGGGCCAGTGACGGTGGCACTCATGGGGGGACACATCTGGCATCAAGGGACAGCTGAGGCTCCTCTTTGTGATCTGGGGAAGTGTGGGGAGTGCCAGGGGAGCAGGGTACTCTGGGGCCACCCTCAAAAAGGGGCACGTGGGGGACGTAGTGGCCAATGGGGCCGGGATGGGTCTGTGGCCGGAGCAGGAGCTGGTGCAGGGTCTCGCCCACCTGCACGAGGCTGTGGGAGAGGAGGTGGAGGTGGGAGACTGTGTCGCTGGCCAGGCTCTCCAGTAGTGCCTGCTGCTGCCGTGATGTCTGCAGGATCTGCACCAGCAGTTGCTGGACATTCTGGAGCAAGCCTGCCACGCCGGACCCTGCAGTGAGAGAGGGGTCAGTGGCACCTCACCGTGGCTCCGAGAGCTCCCTGTGAGGCTGCTGGAGAAGCTGCAGGAAGCACCCACCATGCAGGCTTGTGTCTGATGCATCTTGACCTGCTGTTGGCTGCTCGCTCATGGCTGCTGTCCCGTGGGAGTCTGTGGCAGCCAGTGGCAGCGTTTGGTTTCCTCTTCCCATCCCCAGGGACGTCTCACCAGGAAAACCTGTCACAAAAGCTTGGCATGGAGGAAACAACCACAGTGATGGAGACACCCAAGGCCCAAACTCAGCTTGACCATGACACAGAGCCCTGGGAGGGAACTGCCTCCAGGAGCCCATGCTCTTCCCACTGGCAGGACAGGATGGAGCTGTGCCCTGGAGCATGAGGATGTCCTCAAAGCTGCTGACACTTACTGGCCTTTCCTTCAGCTTTTTCCTGCTTCAGGTCAGTGTGACAGCCTGGAAGGAGAGCAGACACAGTCTGTGAGCTGCAGTTACCTCCTGCCCCAGGACACACAAGCATGGTAGCCAGGGCATGGTACTCACCCAAGAGGGAGAGGGGAGGGAAGTAGCAACTGGCATCTGCAACGAGAACCGTATCAGAGCCTGCTCGTGGGGCTGAGGGTGTTTACTGGGCTGAGCAGGACAAGGAAAGCCTTACGTGGCATGGCAGGGGGCATGGGTGGCACTCCAGTAACGTGGTCCCCACCAGATGCTGGGAGAAAGCAGAGAGGAGAGATACGCCACCTGAAAGGACCTGCTGGTGGATCACCACCAGCCCAGGGTCTGCCCGGCTTGCCCCGGCCAGCCCCACAGCCTGACATGCCCTAGCCACAGCTCCAGAGCGCCCTGCAGGGCCCCAAAGCATTTCAGAGCTAGGTACAAAAGCAGGAGTCACTCACCCACCACTGCAATGCAGCCACCTCTGGGCTGGAAGGCAGCAGCGGCGGAGCAGCGCGCAGCAACGCTACACAACAGACTAGGACTGGAAGTGAAGGAGAATCCCACATCCACTTGAAACTGCAGGGGGAATTTGGGGAGATAGAAGGTAGTTACCCAGTGTGGGAGGCTGGCTGGGGCACCCACGCAAACCAGGCTCAGGGATGTATCCTGCGTCACCTCAGTGCCAAATCCCTGGGAGCGTGAACAGTGAGGGATGAGCAGGATACACACCTGGGTGGGCTGAAGGGCAGGGGACCTGCAGGCAGCTCCGGCCCTCACACACAGCCCTAACTCATCCGAAGCTTTATGGTGTTACCGGGCAAGTGAGGAGCCAGGAACTGCTGAAGGAAAAGGAGTCACATGCCCTGCAGTGCTACCAGCCACAAGAGATCCCTGTGCTGTATCAGAGCCTCTGTCCCTTCCAGACCTCCTCTCGCCTCACTAACTGCCACAGGGCAGCCAGCAGCCTTGCCATGCCCTCAGGTTGGGACCCCCTCCTGCCCTATCCCAGCCGTCCTCATCCCCTCATGCTCTGGGGCTTGTTTGGAGCCAAAGTTTTCAGAGACAGAAGTCCCAACACACCTATCACTGAGCATCCCCACTGAGGGACATGTGATGGACAGCCTGATCCTCTAAGCCTCCCACTCCCATCATGCTGCCATGGGCTTGTGCTGGAGCCGAGGCCGTGCAGCTCAACACAGCAGGGCAGCTCGGTACTTACGGCTCTCTGGCTCGTCCTTGGCACACTGCGGCGTTGGTGACAGCAGTGTGCCGGGGGTGTCCCCGCCAACGTCGTGCTCTGCAGAAGGAGGTGAAGGGGTACAGAAAAGAGCTTGAATAACTGGGGGAAGAGGGGTGTCTGCCACCTCGCAGCCAGGACAAGCCCCACTCTGGCTGCCTGAGCCCACGGGTACCTGGTGGCTCTGGTGAGGATGGAGAGCGTGTGGAAAGGGCTGACCTGCGCTTCCTGGAGGGCAGCTTCACCACGTCTAGGGGAAGAGAAAGACCATCAACAGACCCTGGGTGT
Organism: Vireo altiloquus; assembly: GCA_013396875.1. Lineage (NCBI taxonomy): Eukaryota > Metazoa > Chordata > Aves > Passeriformes > Vireonidae > Vireo > Vireo altiloquus. Next base: position 78,149 of record VZRF01000166.1, read on the forward strand.
CCGTGCAGCACCAGTGCTCCACCCGCACCCCACATCCAGCCACTCTGCTAAGCCCACACGTCCCCGGCACCCACCTGGCATCCTCCGTTCGCCGAAGACGGGCCGCCCGGCCGCCTTCCAGATGCTCTTCATGGCTCGGTAGTGCGGCGGCAGCCGGGGCGAGTGGTGTCCTGCCCTCCGGCGCGTCTCCCGCTCCGAGTGGAAAGCCTGCTTGAGAGCCTTCCACTTGGAGCGGCACTGGGCCACGCTGCGCCCGTAGCCGGCCGCCGCCAGGCCCCGGGAGATCTCCCGCCAGAGCGCCTCGTTGGGTCGCGACGTGGAGGCCATGAGCAGGGCGGCCTCCCCCGAGCCCCCCACCAGCGACAGGAGGCTGCTGACCTCCGCCTGCGTCCAGGCTCGCCCGCGGGGCATGCTGCCGGCCCGAGGCGGGGGTGCCCGGGATCTCTGGGGCCCGGAGCAGCGCCGGGGCTCGGCCGTGCGCTCCCGAGGGCGCACCGGGAGGATGCCTCGCCGGGGACGGCACCGGGAGGCTCACCGGGAGCTGCACCCGGAACCGCCGGGAACCTCCCCGGTGGCCGCCTCGGGGTCCCCCCCGGGCACCGCCGCACCGCCGGTAGTACCGGGAGCCGCACCGGCAGCCCCACCGACCGCCCCTACGCCGCACCGGGCGCCGCGCCGGGAGCTGCCGGGAGCCTTATCGAGCATGTGCAGCCCCGGGAGGAGCCGCTGGGAAACGTAGTCCTGGGCGAGATAGCCTCCGCCAGAGAAAGCCGCCAGCCTGGAGCGGTGTCGGGAGGACTCTGCTGCTCCCCCCACGCGAGGGCACGGCAGGGATGGCCATCACGGCAGCCCTGGAGGCTGGGGCAGGGGAAAGAGCACCCCAGCCCCCCATTTCCCAGGGCTGAGCTGCAGCTTCAGTCCCATGCAAAAATGAGCGGTTTGTAAGCAAATACGCCGTGGGGTTGGTCCTCGGAGAGAGGGGCACAGGACACACGCCCGTATCCCCCAGGGATACCCAGTATTCCCTTGCGGTGCCTAGGGCAGATCAGACCGAGAGAGCTGTAGTTGTTCAGCCTGGAGAAGAGAAGGTTCTGAGGAGACTGTAAGCAGCTTTCCAGTTCCAGAAAGATTACAAGAGAGCTGGAGAGGGACTTTCTGCAAGGGTGTGTAGTGATAGGAGGAAGAGGGATGGCTTCAAACTGTTAGAGGGCAGGTTTAGGTTACATACTAGTCATAGAATCACAGATTCTGAGCTGGAAGGGACCCACTGGGATCATCGAAGTTCAGCTCCTGGACTTGCATCCCAAACAATTCCCCCATGTGCCTGCGAGCATTGTCCAAATACTTCTTGAACTCTGTCGGTCTTGGTGCTGTGATCACTTCCCTGGGGAGTGCCTTTTCACCTGCCCAACCACCCTCTGGGTGAAAAACCTTTCTCTAACATTCAGCCTAAACCTTCCCTGACACTTGAGTCCTGTCACTGGTCACCAGACAGAAGAGATCAGTGTCTGCCCCTCTGCTTCCTCTTGTGAGGAAGTTGTAGACTGTGATGAGATCTCCCCTCAGTCTCCTCTTCTCCAGGCTGAACAAACCAAGTGACCTCAGCTGCGTCTCATATGGCTTTCCCTGTTTTCGGAAGCAATTCTAATTGTGAAAGTGGTGAGTTACTGGCACAGGTTGCCCAGGGAAGTTGTCGATGCCCCATCCCTGAAAGTGTTCAAAGCCAGGTTGGATGGGGCACTAGGACAACCTGGTCTAGTGGAAGGTGTCCCTGTCCTTGGTAGAGGACTTGGAACCAGATGATCTTCAAGGTTCTGTACAACCCAAATCATTCTAAAACTCCATGACTCCATGCCGTGGCTGCCCAGCCCAGCCCTGGCTCCATGTTTGAGCTAGCAGCCATTCCCACTGCTTGCTGGCCCAAAGCCAGGAGTGTGGGGTTCCCTCCTGCCAGCATGTCTGTATGCTGGCCTCAACAGGGCTACCCCTTGCCCCAAGTGTCTGGCAGTCCCACAACACCCCCGGGCTTTTGTCCCAGGTGGTGCCTCCGGGGACCCTACCAGGAAGTGACACTTTCCATTTTGCATCACACCCGTCTGAGAAGTTGGGCTGGGAAAGGGTTGCCACTACCCCCGTGGGCTGCAGAACAGGAGACCAAGGAAGGGATGGAAGAGAGTGTCATGTATGCTGACCTGCGCTTTCCCTCCACACCAGGTAACAGTCCCTCACCTCTCTCAGTGGGTTCCCTGCCCTCCTGCAGCCCCTCGCCCTCCCCAGAAATGTCCTCCCAGACCTGCTTCCCCCACTCCCTCTTTTTGGGTGTCTTCTCTCAAACAGCTCCTCTCCAGCGCTGTTGCAGACTGCCTTCTCTCAGGGTGGGGGCCAGGAGGGGCTCAAGGGCAGGGAATGCCCACTGTACCCCCATGCCACTGTGCAGACATCCCCCTCTCTGCTCTCCCTGCCGAGCATTATGTGCATGAAGATAATTTCTAAGACAGTCAAGCTGCTGCAAACTGAGTCTCCCCGACTTTTCCCAGGCTCCCCCACTACCTCCTGACATCCCGCCTGGGATTTGCAGACATTTCCTGGCTCAAGGTTCTTCACTGCTCCCTGCAAGACCCCCCCCAGTCTACATTAACTCCTTTTCTCAGTTCCTCAGCAGCGAGTGCGCCTGCCATGGTGCTGGGCAGTCCTCAGCCTGGGTCTCCTCTCCCTGATGCTCCTGCTGGCACAAATCATCCTCGTCAGCCTGAGTTTGCATTGTAAGTATCAGCCATCCAGTACCCAGATCTCTAAAGAGAGGGCCCTGGGGTCAGGGTTGGCACCATAGCACTTGTGTACTAACAGGCTGAACTGCAGCTTCCCCATGGAGCTGGGCCCTTCTGCTTGGGGCTGAGGGCGTTGAGGGTTCTGGGGAAAGCAGGAAAATTGGTGAGGCAAGATATCACCTGTGTGTCTGGAAAAGGAAGCTGGGGTGACAGCATGGGCTTGGGGAAAGCCACTCCATCACATGGTAATGAAAGGAAGGCAGGAGGGAGAACGCTGATACTGAAATCAAAAGGCAGCAGCACTTTCCCTGAAAGCCTGGAGGACTCCCAAGCACAGAAAAAACTGCAAGGACCTTGGCAGGCTTGGTGTACCTAAATCAGGGGACACCTCGCCCACAGCCATGAGGCTGTCCTGTGGGAGAGGACACTGGATGCTGCTGGGAGCAGGAGCCAAGAGTTGCGGGCCACACCTGTGCTCTTCTCCTGTAGATCTAGTACAGCAACAAGCGAGCTGCACCCACGGTCCCTGGAGTGTAGAGGAGAGCCTCAGCTATGGCAAAGAGACACTGCAAGGTAAGAGAGCCTGATGGGCTTCTGGATAAGGTTTGGAGAGGGCCTCACTGCTTCTTTCCAGCAGCAGGATCTGTTCATACTCGAGGATGTTTCCCTGGGCTCCATCCCTACATATTCCTTCACCCTTGCTGCCTGTCCCCTGATTTATGGCATGGAGAGCTCCCCCAGCACTGCTGAAGAGGCTGACCTGCTGGGACCCTTTTAGAAGAGGTGACTCCAGACAGCTCAGTGTTACCTGGGCATGCCACCAGCACCAGGCTCATGGATGCCGCCAGCATCCCTGTGCCAGGTGGCATCGGCTTCTGGTGCAGCTGAAACCCTGACTGAGTTCCCCGTACTTTGGAAATTGTGTTTTTATCACCTCCCCAAACCTGCAGCTCCCCGCCCTGCCCAATGCCAGCATGTTCTGTAACTAATCCCTCTTCCCAGGGCTCTGGGGCTGGAATGCTGGAGCTGCGCTCCCAAGTAAGGGCAAGTGCAGAGTGGGGCCGACATATGAACACACTGGGTTTGTTGGTGTCCTGATTGCCCATTGTCACTCTCCTGTCCCTTGGGCTGAGGGCTGGTGGCAGGCCCTGCAGTTGCCCCATCCCAGCTGCTGTGTTTCTGGTGTGCAGGGCAATGCCAGTTTTGCCCGGTCGGCTGGCTCTGGGATGCGGGGCAGTGCTACTACTTCTCCTCTGCCAGAAAGAGCTGGGAGCAGAGCAAAGAGGACTGCTGCTCCAGAGGGGCACAGCTGGTCACCATCCAAGCCAACACCACCCTGGTGAGTGCACCCAGCCTGGCCTGTCCAAGTCCCTGCGAGCATTGGGCTCTCCTGGTGACCTCCTCACTGTCCCTCAGCTGTCACCCACCCGCAGCTTTGTCTCAGCTCCCTGGCCCGTGTGCCCAAAGCCTAGCAAAGCCTCCAGGCAGGGAGCTGGCAATGCTGTGCCGTACATCACGGCCCCCATCACTGATCGTGTGGCTGGGCTGGGTGTCCCCCCAGGGGACTCACGTGGGTCCTCTCCTGTGCTAGGCTTTCCTGGTGCGCACAGCTGACATGGAGGCCTTCCACGTGGGGCTGAAGCAGGATGGCTTCAGGTCTGACTGGAAGTGGCTGGATGGCACTACACTGGAAGGGTGAGGCTGCCGGCTTGTTCCCAGCCAGGGCTGCTGAGGGGCCAGCATCAGGGCTTGGGGAGGTGACAGGGGGACAGGCATGCAAGAATTCGCTCCATATTTTGGCCATCTCTTTTCTTCCCAAAGCTGAGTTGGGACATTTTAGGGAAAGGGCATTTTTAGTAAGGGGCTGACCCTGGTGCCCACACTCTGTCTGGCGGAGGGGCTGCAGAGGATCCCTCAAAAGCAGGGTCCCAGTTTGGTTGGTGCTGAGCCCTGCTAGGATTGACCTGGGGTTGCCTCATGAATGATGGGGCTAGGGGCATCAAGGCATGTGGCCTAATGGGGGGGAGGGTGGCAGGAGACTGTGCTCCATGGGGAGGGTGAGCTTTGCCCCTGCAGCATCCCTGAGCAGCGTGTGGTCCCTGGCTGCAGGAATTCCTGATAGAACAGCCTCAGTTCTTCCTGCCCATCCCATCTCATCCCACTCTCTCCCTTGCAGGACCTTCCCAATCCAGCGCTACACCAGGCCTTTCCAGGCCTGTGGCAGGGTGTCAGGCTTGGGACTGTCTAGTGGTGCATGCACAGAAGCCCTCAGGTGGGTCTGCAAGCAGAGTGCAGCCACCCTGCAGTGGCTCCAGTCCTCACCTCCTGCCTTCCTCTGGGGGAACACCACTTACAGCTGTGTCATGCCCTGATGGCCGTGGGGATCCCCAGCCTGTGCCACCACCCTGTTCCCTGCCTGACCCCAGTGCACAGGCATTCCCAGGCTCTGCTGCCTCCTGGCCCAGACCTCTTTACCCCCTGGAACTCCACACTTTGCCAATAAACTCTGCCAATAACTGCAGCTGGCTTTGGGCTGTGGGGGTGGGAGGATGGAGGTGCATCCTCCAGCTCTCAGACTCGGTTGCATCGCTGACAAGTGGGAAATTGCATCTGCTGCTCTGTGGCCAGTAGCCAGCATTGAGCCAGTAGCAATCCAAGCATCCTCGTGGCAGCGTGAGGCAGCTCCTGTGCAGGCTGGCACAGGTCCCATGAAAGCTCTGGGCTTTCTGATCGTGGTGGCTGCCTGGGGTTTTTGCTTCTTTGGGCATGCTCTTGAGAGGTGACCCTTTGTCTCTGCAGCCCCATGGAGGACTTGGGCTGGGCAGCCACTTGTATGCTGGTGCCTGCCCAGTCTGGGAGGTTCCAGCAAACACCCTCACTTTGTTTTGAGGCTGGGTGATGTGTGAGAGCCTAAAAGTCCTGCTGGGGCTTGATTTGGAGTTGTTTGGTCCCAGAGGCTGTTCTGGTTTCAGCACAGACCACTGGGTTGTTCCAGCAGCCTACAGCTGTGGCACAGACACTGCTGGGACTCCCTCCCAGCACATGCAAAAGACCAAGCCCCCACGGTCAGTGCACCCTGTCAGCCTGAGGAGGACTGGGAGGAGGAAGGTGATGCATGGGGAACCGTAGCCCTGCTGTGGCCTGTACCCATGGACTTGGGCTTTTCACAGCATGGGGACCTGGATGCAGAGCAGGAGGGAGCTCATTCACCCCCTACCCCCTAAAGCAAGAGCCTATGCAGGCGAAAAAACCACTTTTTTTCAAATAAAGCAAATACTTCTGCTTTTCTGCGTATGAAGATGGTCTCCACGCAGTATAGTCTTAGCCACAGTCTTCACCTGACCACAGTGGAGGAGGACAGGACTGGGTTCCTGGACTGCTGCTGCCCAGCTGCCTGCATGGTGTAGAGTGTGGCCCACACTGACCTGAAGTTTGCTGAGGCCCCTGCTCACTGCCCCCACCTGCCCTGCAGACCCCAATGAGGATGGCATTCACTACAAGAACCTGTTCCTGGGGCTGGTGCTGACAGCGCCCAGCCTGGGTAAGAACCTGGCTGCCTTCACTGCCACAGGGATACCCCAGCACAGGGTGAGCAGTGGGTGATGGCGGCGGGACCATGGGGTGATGCCCATGGGCAGTCATCTTGTCCCTAGATTGCTGCCCCTTGGGCTGGGTGCCATACAGGAGCAAGTGTCTCTTCATCCTGGTGGAAAAGAAAACCTGGTTGAGCAGCCATTACGACTGCAGAGGGAAATTTGCTCGACTGCTGGTCCAGGGTCCAAGGCCAGCATGGATGGTCCAGATCAGGAGGGCTGTGTCACTCCAGAAGGGTGGATTTGGACAGAGCCTCATGGAGCCAGCAGCAGCAGTATCTGGGGAGGTGCTGGGGTGCCACTGCTGCCCCAGGTTCCCACCATGGCAGTCCACAGGGAGGAACACAGCCAGGCCTGGGGCTCCTGGGGCTCCTGGGGCTCGGCATGGGGCAGGAGATCAACAGCTTCTCTACCCCCAGCACTTTGTGCAGGCATGTGATTGAAATGATCATGACAAACCCGAGTGGCTGTATGGGAAGTTGTATAACGAGTAAGTTGTTCCATCCTGGCCACCTGCACCCCTCCTACCTTCACCAGCCATGGGTAGAGGCGTCTGCGTTTTAAAACAAGACTTATAGAAAGGAGGCTGTATTTTTGTGTTCCACACTCATGGCCATGTTGACATCCCCAGTCCCTACTCTGGCTCCTGTGACCCAGAGAAGGTGTTTAGGAATCTTCCCAGCCTGGGCATTCAAGAGACCCTTTGGCAGTCACACTCCCAGTGCCAGAGACTTCCACTGCAGGGACTGACACCTCTGCACAGCTGGCAACTCCAGTGAGTCCACAGGTGCCCACTTCACTCCCCCTACACCCCACTTACACAGTCAGACCAGGTTTCCTTGCTGATTCAACCCCAGGTTTCCCATGAAAGAGTCTCAGATGTCTCGTTCCACAAAGCCATTTATTCACAGCACAGTAACACAGAAACAGCTGGAGGTGGTTCCTCCAAGGAGGGACTCCCAACAAAGGAACCTCTGGGCTTTTATCCCCTCACTGTCTGCCCATGCTCAAGCCTCGCTCTTCCTCCTCAGTCTTCTTCTCCCGCCCCCTCTCTGTGTCCATCCACCTTGCTTTCGTCATCCCTCTCCTTTGTTATCCAGAAGGTCAGCAATTCCCAGCTTCTGCTGTGTCTCTCAGTCCATTTACTTCAGACATCAGAGAGGTCCATTTACCTGTCTGGCACCACCACCCATCTTCCTGCCCTGTGTTATCCCAAGGGCTGGCAGTTCAGTGCCCCTTGCCTCAGGCTCCCACCCAGAGCTCAATCTCCACTTCCATCTGCATCTCTAACTGCAGCTTGCAAGGCCAGCTGCCTGGAGCAGAGATGTTCCTCAGCAAGGGGATATCTGTACCAGCCTTCTAGCTCACCTCTGCTGCCTTCCACTGAAGGGTGGTTTGGGAGGAGCCTTGTCTTGGTTTGAAAAGACAGGTATCTGCTAAGGAAGGCAAGAGCCTCCCTTTGGAATGGAAGAGGCACCCCCCTTCCCTCTGAATTATTATAAATTTGAAATCAAGGGGCTTTCAGGCAAAAAATATAGGAAACAGGAATAACAGTTCTTTACTTATATATATATATATAAAAACAAAACAGGAGAAAGGACTGGTTTAGACTGACAGAGTCAGATACAACCTGACGCCCTGATAGTCAGGGCAGCAGTGACAGTCCAGTAAGCTGGTGGCTGCAGTCCTCCTGAAGCGATGGATGTGGTAGGCGTGTAGCACTCGTCCTCTGGATACCCAGTGGAAGAAGGCTGCTTATGGTTTTCAACATCCCGGTTTATATCCAGGATGAACTGCCTGGTCCCTCCCTCTGGGTCGAATGTCTCACAATAGGATGATGAATCTTGAGATAAGCCACTGATGGGCCCATTAACAGGAGATAGTCCAGGTGTGCGTTATCTATGAGTCATGGGCAGGGCACTGATGGGCCCATTAACAGAAGATAACCCAGAGGGAATACTGCCCCACCTGGTTTCAGCAGTTAATGGAGATGGCAATAGAATACATGCTTTTGGTCACGTCCTATTTTACAACCTAGGACAAGCCTCTTGCACCTTGTGAAAATAGGTAAGATGGTGTCATTGGTGTCCCCTTGAGGCCTCTACTGGTTTTCCTGGCTGTCCCTTGCCTCTGTCACTATTTGCTGCCGGCTCCCTGTATCACCTGTCCAGAGCTGAACTTTGTTCACTTGCCATGATACCTGGAAGAAGATGTAGGACACCTCCTGGGCATGTGATTGTCCAGGATGGATGGGAAAAGCCAGGCAGGATTTACCAAGGGCAGGGGATGCCTGTCTGACCTGCCTGCTGCTGTGGGAACAATGGGCTGTGGATAAGGGGAGAGTAATGGGTAACATTTATCATGAACCTTTGAGGTCTGGGATCATGGTTTTCCATGGTCTCCTCACTGGCAAAGTGGGGAGGTCAGGAGAAGAAGGTGGGTGGAAAACCTGAATGGTGTGAGGGCTGCTGTGGGTGTCAGCAAAGCCCTTGTTCCCTTGGCAATCACAGAAGGGTCAGTCCTGGGGTTTATCCTCCTTGGAGCCTTTACAGTGCACTGGATGATGGGTTGGGGGTGGCCTCATGCAGTACCAGTTCGGAGGCAATACCAAACTGGTCAGCAGTGTGTATACTGGAGGGTAGGACTGGGGTACAGAGAGGCCTGGAGAAATGGTTTAGTGGGAGCCTGCTGATATTGGAGTGGTGAAAGTGCAAATCCTGCAGCTGGGAAGAAAAGAGAAGCTCCATACATCAAGATGGGCAAGTAAGCAGCTGTGCTGAACTGGCCTGGGGGAGCCATGAGCCAGAGGCTGGATGGGATCTGCAGTGTGTCCTTGTAGTAGCAGCTACGGCCCTGTGGGCAGTGGAGGCTGGAGCTCAGGGCTTCAGGAGTAGGGAGTATAGTCCTCTGTGGGCACCACATGTCTGGACTCCCCAGGACAAGCTGGACACAGCAAGTCTTTGTTTTGCATGATAGCTGAGACTGTAGGGGACCTGCAGTCCTGTCCCAACCTTGCCATGCCATTGGGTTGGCTCCACCAGCCTCCTTCTGTGGAAGATCTCCAAGGAGCTGCCCTCTCAAGTCTGAAGCCATTTCCCCTTGTGCTTTTGCTACAAGCCCTTGTGTACCGTCTCTCTCCAGCTTTCTTGTAGCCCCTTTTGGTACTGGAAGGCCACAGTAAGTTTTCCCTGAAGCCTTCTCTTCCCCAGGCTGAACAATACCAATTCTCCTCACAGGAGACGTACTCCATCCCTTTGATCATCTTGATGGCCTCCTCTGGACTGGCTCCAGCAGGTCCCTGTCCTTCCTGTGCTGGGACCCCAGAGCTGGATGCAGTGCTCCAGGTGGGTCTCAGCAGAGCAGAGGGGAGGGGCAGAATCCCCTCCCTCCCCTGCTGCCCACAGGGCTCTGGATGCAGCCCAGGACACGTTTGGCTCTCTGGGCTGTGAGTGCCATGGCCAGGGCATGTCCAGCCTCTCACCCCCCAGCACCCCCAAGTCCTTCTGGCCAGGGCTGCTCTCAGTCTGTTCATGCCCAGCCTGTGCTGATACCAGAGGTTGTCCTGACCCAGGTGCAGCACCAGCACTTGGTCTTGTTAAACCTCATGGTGTTTCCCCTGGACCATTCCTCAAGCTTGTCCAGGTCCCTCTGGATGGCATCCTGTCCTTCAGGTGTGTCAAACACACCACTCAACTTGGTGTCACATGCAAACTCGGTGGGGTGCAGTTGATCCCACTGTTCGCATTGTTGACAAAAGCACTAAAAAACTTTGGTCCCAAGGTGGATCCCTGAGGATCAACATTATCACCAATGTCCACATCAGGACTCTGAGCCACTGACCACTGTCTTCTGGGCGCAGCTGTCTGACCTCACCCACTGTACAGTTCACCCATCGAATCCATCTCTCCAGTTTAGAGGGGACTGTGTCGAAGGCTTCCGGTAAGTCCAGACAGAAGACACGTGTAGCCCTTCCCTTGTTCACTGATGCAATCGCTCCATTGTAGAAGGCCACTGGCTTGGTTGAGCAGGACTTGTGGTGAAGCTGGCTGTCTCAAGTCCAGCTCAGCAAAATGGTTCTCAACATATTCCCCTCTCTGCAGAAGCACTGAGTAAGACAGGGAGGGTCAACACTCCTTCTGGACTCCACCACACACCTCGGCTGGGTCCTGGACAGGGGTCTATCATCACCTTCCTTTGGAAGATCAGGTCCCACTACATTCTTAGGGATATTTCCCCCTTGGTGGTAGGGGTCTCCCCTTTTTCACATGTTCCCAAGTCTCCCCAGTGCCCTCTCCTCTCTCCCACTGTCTTATCAGTGCACCTCCATTTTTTCAGGACCACTCTCATTTACAGCTCCACTGCACCCCCTTTCTTTCCCTGGTCTCAGGGTTCCCACATTCACCTCCCATGGTCTTACTGTACTTGTTTACCTCCCAAGGTTTCAGGGTTTCCTCATTCACTCACTGATGTACCCCAAGGCACCCCGGCAGCCTTGGGGTAACAAAGTAGTTGGGAGCCAGGCTCTGCACTGGAGACCTGGGTCAGAGCTGTGCTTGCCAGGGCACACAGGGACACGCAGTGGCACAGTACAAAGCAGTATAATACACGTATGCATGAGTGTGGGAGAGGGGAATAAGGTCTGTTTTCTATAATCCTTGCTTTAAAATAGAGACACCCTTTCCCGGCAGTTTTGCGACGCAATTGAGGCAAAGTGTGCACAGGGGACAGGGTCTCAGGGTGCACCCCCAAGTCCTGTTCCTGCATCCAGTGATGGAGGGGGCTGGCAGCAGTCAGTCCTTGGCCAGAAAAGGAGGTTGGGTCTTGGATGCACTGCTCAGCTTTGGGGGTTTCTCGCAGATCCACTGGAAGAGAAGATCGCAGTGCATACTCCATGCTTCCCCGCTGGATACTGACCAGCAGTTCTGTTTCCTAGGAAAGAGGGCACATCTCAGAGCAGCAGTGACAACATCCTCACCGTGGACATGACTTCCCACAGATCCCAGTGCTGCTGGGACAGGCAGGGCACCTGGCACACAGACCAGTCTGGGGAAGTGTCATGTTCCTTCTGCTGCTCTTCTTCTCTGCCACTTGGATATTTGGCACTGCACCCCACAACTTGGCTCTACCCTCACCCCCCTCCCTTGGGGCACTGCTCATGGGACCATCACTCCCTTTGCTGAGGGGTGTCACAGGGGCAAAACAGCACCTTTCTAGCATGGCAAAAGGGCAGGTGCGTGTGCCAAGGATTCTTGCACTTACGAGGGGTATCTCCATGGCTCATGAATTCTCGGTCCAATCCAGTACTTTGCATTAGCCTCCTGCACAAAATGCTGGGGGGGAGAGAAGCTGTCATCCACCTGCTTCATGACCAGCACTTGCCTGGTGCCCAGGAACCCCAGGGCTGGCTGTGCTTCTCCCCCCAGACTGCCAGGATGGGAACCTGGGGCTCATGGTGCCACCCTGGCACCTGCACAGACAGTGCTGCAGCTGGCCCAGCAGGGCTCGGCCCAGCCCCACCCTCCTGGGGTACCACAACCCCTCCGCTCTGTACCGGCACTGGTACAATCCGTGACCACTCGTCTCGGACCAGCAGTTGAGCAGATCTCCCTTCACAGTCTTGCCGGCTCTCCTGCCAGGTCCTCTTGGTCACCGAGATGTAGAGACATTTGCTCCTGAAGAGTATCCACCCCATGGGACAGCAGTCTGGGGGCAGGGGCACAGCTCAGGTGCTCATCCTTCCATGGATGTGTGGGGGGCTCAGCCTGGCTGAGTTCAGCCCCCGCAGCTTTGAAGCAGCAACACTGCCTGTGCCCCGACCCCGTCAGGCTCTACCTGTGTTCATGCAGGCACGCAGGCTGCTCACAGTGCTCTCGCTGATGTTGAGCTTTCCCTGCACCACCTGCACCTCCTCCTGTAACGCAGCCAGCTCCTGCTGGGTATGCCCCAGCTCAGCATTCCTGCTTTCCAGCTCCAGCTGGCTGATGTTGCCCTCGTGCCACGCTCGCTGCAGCTCTGCTCTGGCCCATGCCAGCTCCAGCTGTGTCTGCTCCAGGCTCTGCTCCCGTGCCCACAGCTCCTGTGACAGGCGGTCCTGCTCGGCAGCGTGCTTGCGGGAGGTGTCCCGCAGGCTGCGGGTGACCTGCCAGTCTGGGGACAGAGTGGGTGAGCTGGACATGGGCATGGGACCTTGCCTGGGGCATGCCTCGAGCAAGGATAAGAGTATCTGGCTGTGGGCGGAGATTGTCCTAGGGGTGCCAGTGGGAAGGGAAGCTCCAATGGTGGCAAGTGGAAGACATTGGAAGGCAGTAGGAGACAGTGGGAAGGCAAGGATTGTCAATGAGAAGGCAGTGGAAGGGAGTGGGAGGCAATGGGAGACAGTGGGAAGAAAACGGGAAGGAAATGGGAGGCAGTGGGAGGCAATGGGAAGGCAGCAGGAGGCAGTGGGAATAAAATGGGGAGGCAGTGGGAGGAAGTGGGAGGGAATGTAAGGCAGTGGGAAGTCAGTGGGAGGGCATGGGAGGCAGTTGGAGGGATTGGGAGGCAATGGGAGGGAGCAGGAGGCAGTGGGAGACGTGGGAGGCAGTGGTTGGGAATGGGAGGCAGTGGGAAGAAATGGGATGCAGTGATAGGGAGTGGGAGGCAGTGGGAGGCAGTGGACAGCTGTAGGAAGGCAGTGGGAAGACCGTGGGAGGCAATGGGAGGCAGTGACAGGGAGTGGGGGAGGGATTGGCAGGTAGTGGGAAGACGGGCAAGACGATGGGAAGGGGTGGGAGGCAGTGGGATGGCAATGGAAAACAGTGGAAAGGCGATGGAAAGCAGTGAAAAAGGCAAGGGGAGGCAAGGGGAGATAGTGGGAGGCAGCTCCTGGTGGCCGTGCAGGAGCCCCGGAGCCAGCCCCAGCCCCCCGGCACCCCGTCCCTCGCCCAGCCCGCTTCTGGTGCCGCGCTCCCGGCTGCCCCCACCCGCGGCAGCCACCGACTCACAGCAAGCCCCCAGGGCCACGACGGCCACCAGCAGCAGCAGCAGGAGGAGCAGGACGGCTGCCAGCAGCGCTGCGGGGACGCGCCATCGCCAGGTCCAGCGCCCTGCAAGAGAGGAGTACCCGCAGGCATCGCCCCGCGGTCCCCCTGCCACCACCCCGCACCAAGGCGTCCCCTGCTGCTGGCGGGCTCCCACCTGGGCTGGGCGCTGCTGTCACCGGCCCCAGCGGCACGTTCTCGTAGGGACTGTCATCCTCGTCGGGCACGGTGCATGGGGGGCTCGTGGCAAACTTGAGGTCGGCGTAGACCACGCTCTGGGCCATGCGCCGGGCGGCCCCGATGGCCCTGCGGGCTCTGCTCCGCTTCAAAGGAAAAATGCAGCTGGTTTCTGCAGAAGCAGAAGTGTGCTGAGGTGCGACGGAGAGGAAAGTACGGCCACGGCAGCCTCGCCCTGCCATTGGCCTGGCACCACCATCTTGTCATCCTCCACACCCTGAAACTGCTCAGCGTCCCCTGGGAGGGCGTGGGGGTGGTGCAGCTGGGGGCTGGAGCATCTGGCAGAGCTGTAGGGCTCAGCCTACAGAGAATTGACCAAATTCCCCAGGGCAAGGGAGAGCAGATCTGTCTTCCAGATGGGAACTGGTAGCTTTGGTGCTGACTCCATCCAGGATGGAGGTTCTCTCTTTGTGCTCTGCTCCAGGTTCTGAGTGTTGCTGCCCTAATGCCTAAAAGGGATTTCCACATTGCAGCATGAGCTTTCACTTCTCCTCTCATCATGGCCACATCTCTCCATTCTGCCAGCAAGTACACTATGGAAAACCACATCCCAGCCACAGAAGGGTTGTATAAATGGCCCCATTTCTCTCCCGTCCTCCCCAGGCTGGAGCTTCCAAGCTGTAGGAGGTACATTGGGCAGTCACTCAGTAAATCCCTGTGGCCTTTCCCCTGCATGTCCTCCCTGGGTCTGGGCCCCTGCATGCCCTGGAGGACATGCTCCATTTTCTTCCAGGGGGTTGAGTAGAGGCTGCCCAACCTTTAGCTTTCCAAACCTCCTTCCTGTCCCCTGTTGCTAGTGAGCACAAAAGAAACACACGCACACACGTAGTGAGGTGAAAGGAAAAAGAGAGGGAAGTCTTTAATTCTCTGTTTTATATACAATTTTGTGGAACCCCATGGATTGGACAGTGAGGTCTTCTCTTTTCCAACTCCACTGGTTCAGGTAAAAGTTTATCAAAAACTCTTCTAACAAGAATGGAATGAAAAACAAGAGAGACATTTACAAAAGCACTACTTTGTTTATGTGAAATGTGTGTGAAACTCTATAGCAAAAATGCAAACAGAATCAGAAGGCTGAAAAACAGGGTGAGAGTCCCCTTTGAAGCTGGCTTTGATTTTTGCCTTTCTCTGCGGATGAAGAACTTCCCTTGCTCTTGTGGAGAGGATGGACAGTGGCCTTGTAATGCTGTGCTCCACCAGCACCACTGTGCGCCTCCAGTGCTGTCCTAAGGACTGGCTGTGTTCAGATGTGCCCATCTGGAAGACAGTGGGAAGGCAGTGGAAGGGAGTGGGAGGCAACAGCAGGCAATGGAAAGCAATGGGAAGGTTTGGAGGCATCCCTTTTGAAACCTGCAGTTCTCTGGATGCAGTTCAATGGAGACCTCTGAGGGGCTGAGGGTCTGGAGGGACAAAGAAAAAGGTGTTGTGAATGTTGGGATTGCGGTCTTGGGAAGGGAAGGAAAAGTGATGTAATTGATTTTTGTAACTCTCTGGAGGTGTTTTGGAGCAATGCCAAATCTGGGATCTTCTTAGGAGGGGACCAGGGAGGGGATGAGAGGCAGCGGAACAAAATACATCATGGGGAAATTCCCATTCTCAGAGGCTGGGAAGAGAAATCTATGTCTGTGAAGACCTCCAGCTCTCCACGAAGCTGTCCACATGGCAATTTGCTCCTGTATTTAGGATTGCCCTGCTCTCCTCCAGCTCTCCCCCAGCCCACAGATTTGGGTCTGTCCTTTGCTCTGCCACTGCCATGACCTCTGGCTGTGCTGCCCTGGCCTTGCCCTGTGCTGAGGGGGACCATGAGCATTTTTAGGGCGTGGGGAGGGGATGGGCCAGTGTTTCTGTGACCAATGAGAGGGTGCTGGTCCCCGCAGCTGTGCCTCACTGGTCCCATCTGCCAAAGTGCAGAGCAAACTTCTGCTTCTTCAGATGCTGGCTGCATTTCTCCTTTGCACCTCCAAGAGACGGCGCAATCACCAGGAACAGGCACATCTCAGAAAGGCATCCCAGGGGCAGAGCAGGAGCCAGCAGGGCTCGGTGCTTGCCCAGCGCTTGCCCACATGGCCCAGCTTTATGCTGACCTGAGGTTTGCCAAAGCGATGGGGGGCCGGAGCATGGCCAGCCAGGCGCTGGAGGCAGGTGAGAGCTCATAGCCCCGCCACGCTGTCCCTGCCGTGCCCGACCCCATGGCCTCCCTCTCCCCTGAGGGAGCAGCCAACAGCCCTCTCCTCCAACAGCCCTCGGCATGAATGAGGCAGAGAGCCCCTATGAGAACAGGCAGCCGGCGCTGGCAGGGCAGGATGGCGACGGGGCAGAGCCCAGCCCAGGTGAGTATCCAGCTGGATTCCAGCGGAACCAGGGTGGTTCTGGTGTGGGTAGTGGGTAGTGTTTTGGGGTCCTCTCACTCCCATTGCCTACACCGTGCCACCTGTGCTATCATGCCACCACTCTGCTGCCTGCAGGAGGGAGGTCTGGGGGCTGCCAAGGGTTTTCCAGTTCTTCGGGTGGTGTCTGTTGTCTGTTGTGTCATGCAGGGCGCTGGTCCCGTCGGTGGTGCATCCCTGTGAGTCTGCTGGCAACTTGCCTGCTACTAGTGGCCACTGTGGCCCTGGGAGCTTGCTGTGAGTTGGGGGACTGTGAATGTCTGGGGCTAGGAGTGGCTGGGTCAGGGAAGCATCTGGCTGGGGTGGGTGCTGTGGGTGAGCTGGAGGTGAGCAGAGGCATGCTCATGACTGAGGCTGAGTCCCTCTACCCTGTCTGCCACAAGCTGGCCTATATCCCTCACACATCCTGAGCACTTCCTTTGTTTCCCATCATTCATCTTCCTCACCTTACTCTGTTTCTGATCCTTTTCTTTCCCATCCTGGCATTGCCCAGCCTCATATTGCTGCACCTGGACCTGCTGTGTCTGCTCCTACACCCCATCCTGCCTTGCTCTGCTCTCCCCTTCCAGATCCTGTCCAACCCTTAACCATACACTTCCCTGCTGTGTCCTTCCCTCCCATCCTTTCCCATTCACCATGGATAATTCTCTACCTTGCCCTGCCCATCCTACCCACCTTAAACAGGGTCAGTCCAACGTCCGGACTGTCCCATGCCCATGTCCAGCTCACCCACTCTGTCCCCAGACTGGCAGGTCACCCGCAGCCTGCGGGACACCTCCCGCAAGCACGCTGCCGAGCAGGACCGCCTGTCACAGGAGCTGTGGGCACGGGAGCAGAGCCTGGAGCAGACACAGCTGGAGCTGGCATGGGCCAGAGCAGAGCTGCAGCGAGCGTGGCACGAGGGCAACATCAGCCAGCTGGAGCAGGACAGGCTGAACGCGGAGCTGCGTCGCGTCACGGGGGTCCTGGGCAGGACGGAGAGGGAGGTGCAGGAGGTGCAGGGGAGGCTCAACAACAGCGAGAACACCGTGGCCCTCCTGCGCTCCTGCACAGCTCTAGGTAGGGTTGATGATGGAGAAGGGATGGGGTGCTCCAGGTGACTGGCACCCCTCAGCAGGTGCCAAGGGGCAAATGCGGCTTTTTTGGCCACATGGTGTGAAAAGGGTGGTCCAAAGGCTGAAGCTATGCCTGGAGCAGATGCTGAGCCCGTGATATCCACTGGGAAGGTGTGGGGCTGTTCCTTGTTCCACCCCCCAGGGCATCTGTGGGTGAGCAAGCCCCTGAGCTGTGCCCCTACCCGCAGATTGCTGCCCTTCGGGCTGGCTGCTGTACAGGGGCAAGTGCCTCTTCATCTCCTCGGAGAAGAAGACATGGGAAGACAGCAGAGATGAGTGTGAGAGGACATATTCTCAGCTCCTGGTCACCAAATCCTGGAGTCGTTGGACTGTGCCGGTAGGGTGCTGGGGGAGCTGAGGGCAGGAGATTGAGCCATGGGGTTCCCAGATGGGCTAGCACTGTTCTGGGGGTCCCCTGTCCTGCCAAAATATTGGAGGATGCAAGGCTGTTCTCTGGAGCACATGGCTGGTGGTTGACATGGGACAGAAAGGCTCTGGCATGTTTCCCAAGCTGGAGCAAGGCATCAGCAGCTCCTTGGGGAGATGATCACCCTCCTGCGAAGTACATAGCACTGCAGTACATAGGTGCCATGGAATAAAACATGGAAAGGCACTTTTTCTTCTTCTCCAGACCTTCCTGAAGAATGCAGATGTTCCATACTGGATTGGACTGCAGAAGGGCAGTTTTCCCTGGTACGACTATGGGTGGCTGGAGGAAGAGGACCCGGAGAGCGAGGGGGCCTCGGAGGCCTGGTTCTGGGTGGATGGCTCCCTTTATGAAAGGTATGTGGCAGCACTGCCTCTTGCCAAAACTCCCCTCCTCTGGCATGGCTCTAGGAAGCATTTTAAATCCCAGTACCCAGTTCCAGGCATAGGCATTGGGAAACAAAGAGCATCAGAGCAGCAGAGACTGCGGGAGGGTGGCTGCAGTGATGTGATAAGGTGCTTAGAGGACACACAAATGTAAAGCCAGACTTGATGGGGAGGGTGGGTAAAATGCAGTGCATGTGAAGTAAGAGGCAGCAAGAGTGGACTAAAGAAACCCCAAGTTTTATTTGGGGCCTAGGCTAGGTGTTTGAGCACCACCTCTATCCCCCACGTGCCTTCTTGATTCCTCTCCTAAGGGAGATCAAGTCTGTGGAGAGTCCTGGGCTCCTCCCTGCCACGTGCACCACCTCCTCAGCTCGCTGCGGCTTCCTCTTGCAGTGTCTGAGAGCACTGGGGAGGAACAAACCTGTCTGGCCAGGTTCTGGGTGCCTGGTGCTCCATCCTCAGCCCCAAGGCAGGAGACTGCCCCCAAGGCAGGAGACTGCCAGGGCTCAGGCCAGCTCCTCTGGTCATCCCCATGCCTTCAGGGACGACCTGGCTCTCATGGTTCTCCTGCAGGCATGGAACAACCCCCAGCAATGAGGCTGAGAGGGGAGAGGCTAAAGGGGAGCAAGCACTGCAAACCTTTTGCACAAGTGTTTCTCAGCCTGCCCGAGGGAGTGCAGGGATGCATCAGCTGAATCTTCAGCCTATGAAATCAGTAGGGGAGGACTGGGGAATCCCCCCTTTGTCTGCAGCAACCCTTCCTCTGCCAGTGTACTAAAGGTGACTGTCAGCAGCCACAGCTGCCTCGGCAGGGTTTGTAGAAAGAACATGTCAGTGCCTGATGTGTTGTTTCCCCATTCAGGCCGTGGCAGTCAAAACTGAATGGAACTTGTGCCATAATAAGCCGTGGGAGTATCAAACCCGCCCAGTGTACTGGTCCCAAAGACCTGCACTTCTGGATCTGTGAGAAGGCAGCAGGGCCAAGCCTCCCTTTCAGGTGATGGTGGCTGCTGGCCCCAGCACTGCTGTGGTGAGTCTGCCCACACGAGGTTCTGCTGAGTCTGGGATGCGTGGGGCCTGTGGGGTGTGCAGGGAGGAAAGCAGGGAGCCTGCAGCTCTGCCTGGGGCGTGTTGACCCCCTCCCTGGGAAAGGGAGAGGAATGCAGCCACCTCCCTGTGCTGGATGGAGCCTGCCTCCATCCCTTCACTGCCATGGGTGTTCTGAGTCTGAGGTAGCTCGAGGACTACCTGAAGCCATGGCTCAGCAAAGGGGCAAGATGGGGGAAAACCCTTGCGAGATGCTTTCCCCAGCCCTGTTGCATGTGGTGGAGGCTGGGCAAAATCTCACCCTCACCTTCACCTTCACCCTCCCCTGCTTTCCCTTGCAGCACATGCACTGCCTCCGCTCCAGCCTTGCTGCGTCCCTGCCCAGGATATCCCATCCATTCAAGAAAACCTCTTCCCTCTCACAGCCCGCCGTGCCTGGGCTGCCCAGGTCCTTCCCACGAATGCTCAGTGGCCCTTTGCCTCCAGCTGATGTGCTATGGCTGAGTGCTACAGGCCCCACAGCCCACCCCACACCTGCATGGGACACTTTGGGTCTTCCTGAGCACGAGGGCTGGTGGGCAATGGGGAGCCCAGGGCCAGCTGCAGAGCGGAGCAAGCACTGACACTCAGCGCTGGAGCCATGCCATATGCCCAGCACGGAGAGTGCTGGCATGCCCGGAGTAGGTGCAGGGGACAGCACAGTCCCACCCCANATCCCACTGCAGGAGCAGCTTGGCCACGGCTTTTAGACAACCCAGCACACAATGGCCTCCGCAAAGCCTCGGCACCCAAGGAGGGAAGCTGAGATTGAACTGGCCGGCGCCTGTGCTGACATTTGGGGATTTTTTTTTTGCGCTAATTAGAAAGTAGAGCAGTGACCTTTAGGGTCTTGTGGTGTGACTGTGCCTTTCAAAAGCAAAAGTTAACTCAGGCACTTGTAGCAAGCTGACGCTTTGCGAGACAACTTATCCGGACTTTAAATAGCTGCTACACATGAGCACATGTGAAGATTAAGCAAAGTAGCCCTGATGTAACACTGTGGTCAGGTGAGAGCAGAGGAAGTTATGTTCAACCAGGCGAAAATGCTCTCGGTTTACGATGGGGTTGTGTGTGCCATATATAGCTGATTAACTGCTATGTGAGTGAGCTTGCAGGAAGAGCAAAAGGGTGTTAAAGGCAGGCTTTTTGGACGTGGCACGTGTCACTTGTCTGTCTTGTCCGCTGGCTGAACCCATTTCGTAGCAATAAAGAGACACATTTCATTTGCTGTTTGCATTCTTGTGTATCACAGCAAACACGGACTCAAGGGCACGAACCTGAAGAATTTAAATAATGAATGGGAATTTGTCTGAAGCCATCTCAGTCGAGATGGGCACTTTAGGGGAGTTGAGGTGTTGGGCTGAGCCAGGCTGCTTTGCTGTCCTGGAGGAGTTCCCCAGAATGCCTAGGCAAGACCATGCAAACTTCAGGGCCCACATCTGATGTGCATCCCAAGAGACAGAACCAGCAGTCTGAGTTGCTAGCACATTCAGTCTTTATTGAACACTTTAAATAAGCTGGGTATATATTACTAGCAATTATTATTAATAATAATAAAAAACACAAAGAGTTCTGCATTCACCAGTGCATTGTGCAGGAGGGAGGAAAGCCGGCTCCCACCCTTGCCGGGGGCCAGGCAGCCTAGCTGTGCTGCCTGCTGGCCCCATCCCCATGATGCCAGGATGGCATCCTGGCCCCTCTGCCAGCATCTTGCTCCCAAACCTGTGTGCCAGGGGGATGGGAGACGCTGTGCTGTCTCAGCATCCAACCCTCAGCATCAGTCAGGCAGGGACAACCCCAGTGCTGGCAATCCTCCCCGTGCACTGCCCATGGGCATTGCCCCTCTACGGTCCCCTGCCCTCTTCTCCCCGTGTCAGGGACTGGCTGTGCTCCCCACACTTGTGGGCACACATGGGTTGACCCACCAGCCCCCCAGGATCCCCAAAAACACACATACACACGCTGACCTCTCTACCCCAGCCCAGTCCCTCTCACCCGCCTGGGTGCAGGGAACTCCCAGTTCTCCCAAGGTAGCAGGCTCATTGTATACCCCTCTGCGAGACTCTGCAGGGGTGTGAGCCCTTGGGGAAAGGGGGTCCTGGATCCAGGGCTTGAGCGCCGTGGCCCCCTGCTTGGGGCAGTGCTCAGGGCAGCGGTGTTATTGCACTTTGGTCCCCAGCAGAGACCCAGCCCACCTCCAGGGTTCCCTGCAGATCCCCAAGGCTGATCCTGGTGAGGTGAGTGCCCGAGTGCCTGGGCAGCGCCGCGGCAGCCACAGCACTTGGCACCATGGCCACTGGTGGCCACCACGTGCCGAGTGAGGACAGACCATGGGGACGTGCCAGGCTCCTGCACTGCCCAGTGCTGTGGCTGCAGAGGGGTGCAAGCCCTGGGGTCCCCATCACTAGGACTGTGCCTCTGGCAGCTTCAGGCTGGGCTCAGCCAGCACTGGCCCTGGGGCTTTCTGGTGTTGGCCCCGATCATGGCAGATGAGGCTTTTGGCCTCACAGCTGAGGTTCTGGTAGCGGGGTGGGCTGGGCGCTGGCCGGTGGCAGATGGAGGCAAAGCTGAAGGGACTCAGGCAGCAGCCGGGGCAGGGCAGCACATCATCCTGCTCCAGCATGGCACCAGAGCTCTGCCCAGGTAGCATGGGCGAGCACTCTGTCCGCTCCAGCGCTGCTGCACAGGAGATGCTGAGCTCAGAGAAGCCGTGCTCCAGCCCACTGCCCCAGGCCACAGGTTTGCTGACCATCACGTGGTTGTGGTTGATGAGGAGCCCGTTGGGGGCTCGCATGTCTGGCTGCCAGGGCCGTGTGCCCGAGGATGCAGTGTGGATGAAGTTGCTGTTGAGGGGGAGTGGGCTGGGCTGTGGTGGCTCAGAGCTGTCTGGGCCACAGTCCCTCTGTTCTGCTGCTCTGGAGCTGGGGGTAGAGGTTCCTCCTCGTGCCGGGGGAGGAAGGAGGGTG
Organism: Vireo altiloquus; assembly: GCA_013396875.1. Classification (NCBI taxonomy): domain Eukaryota; kingdom Metazoa; phylum Chordata; class Aves; order Passeriformes; family Vireonidae; genus Vireo; species Vireo altiloquus. The sequence continues at coordinate 100,133 of VZRF01000166.1, forward strand.
GGGGGTTGGGGGTCGTCAGTGGGATGAGGGGACCCCACACCCAGCTCCAGGCCCCCCCGATGGGGCAGCTCAGGAGAGGAGGGCAGAGAGTGGCACTTGCGGGGGCTGGTGGTGGGTGCTGAGAAGTCACACTGCACCTCCACAGCAGGCTCAGGCGTCACGGGGCTGCTGAGCTGCAGCGGGGCAGGGGGCGGCAGGTTGAAAGTGAGCGAGATGACCGACTTGCTCGGCGTATCAAAGAGCTTGATCTTCCCCCCCTTCAGGTCCTCACGCTGGGAGAAGGGGTTGACACGGGGGGATGTCTCCTTGGACCTGGCCCCGCTGCAAGGCTCCAGCAGGGCAGGTGACTTGGGAGGGAACATGTCGGACTGGCTGCGGGACAGGCGCTGGTCTGGCTGCAGGTGCTGTGTCCCCAGCTCATGCAGGGGCGACTGCTCGGTGTGGCTGGCTGACCTCCTGGTCACTCCTGGACACGGGCACAGGAGAGTGTTACCAGCAGCCAGCAGCTGCCTACGTGGGGTGCTACGGCATGTTGGGCACCCAGTAACTTAGGGGCACATCCCAAGGGAGGAATAGGGGCCAGCTCCATCCTGCAGAACTCACACACCCCTGTCTCTTTCCCCTACAGCTGACGGGGTAGGACGGGACACCCCACACTCGCCCATTTTTGCACCCTGCTACAGCCTGTCCCCGACGCGCCCACGTACCACTGAGTGTGGCTGCGGTTCCAGATGCAGGCAGGCTTTCCCCGATGCCGAACAGGGTGGCCCCAGCACCCTCGGCGCCCAGCTGGTGCTGCAGGATGCTCTCCAGGCACTGCGTGATTTCCAGGAATGAGGGGCGGGAGGTGGGCTCCATCTGTGGGCAGGAAGAATTCCCCGTCAGGTCTGTGCCTCCTCAATTACCCCAGGGAGCCCTGCAGAGCAAAGGCAGCTCCCTGCTCTCCCTGTGAGGAAGCAAGGCAGCCTGTCCTGCCCGCCTGTGCTGGTGGGGAAGGGCAGTGGAGGTGGGAGTCTCACACTGCAGCAGTGAAAAGCCAGCTGGAGGAAGGCCGCTGGGCAGTCAATTTCCACCATGGTGCGGAACGTGGTGACGTCCAGACCAAAATCCTGCACCAGGGAAAGGAAGAAGAGTGAGGTTGGGTCTCCTGGAGCACCACATGGCCCAGGGGACCCAACACAGCCTGGCACCACCCCCCCACCCCCCCACACCGTGCTGTCACACAGGGCTGCGGACCTGGAATCACCCGAGCTCGGACACAGCAGGGGAAGACCCTGATGTCACCCCAAATTGGGATAAGGTTGGGGCATGCTGGGACACAGGTATCTCTTCTGCTCTCTGCCTGAATCCAACTGTCCTGCTCTGTTCAGGCCGACTACTGGGTTCTGAGAGACCATCCCTCCCTGGGTAGCAAGTGGGACACAGTACCCCTGCCCTGAGATGTGGGACCAGTCCCGCGCATGGGTCCCTGCCCAACACAGAATGTCCCCCCTTGCTTGATGAAGTTGTCCCAGCCCCAGTGCTGCTACCCACAGCTGCCCCTGTTCCCATCCCAGAGAGTCACCTCAGTGCGGGGGAGGTAGTCTGGGTCAGCTGGGACACGAGCGATGGTCTCACAAAGGATGATGCCATATGCAAACACATCGGCCTGCAGAGAGTGGGAGTCACAGGGGTGGCCCACAGCCCTGAGGCGATGTGCCCACCATTCTACAAGGCCACAGCCCTCCTCCTCCCTGCAGAGCCACCCTGGGGCTCTGCCACCTTGTGACCAGAGGGATGCCCAATTCCTTCCCTCTAGATTCACCCCAGGACTGCAAACCCTGCAAACCACTGGCAGCACAAGCCTGAGCAAAGCCTCACGCAGAGCAGCCTCACCTTCTCGTTGTAGATCTCCCCACGCAGCACCTCGGGTGCCATCCAGTACGGGGAGCCCACCACGGCCAGCGGCTCCTTCTCGCTGCCCTCACTGGGAGACATGGTGGAGCATTAGGGGCTGCCCAGTCCCCCAAATATCCAACCTCCCACCCTCTTGCTGCGGCAGTCCAAATCACCATCTCCATCTCCCCTCCTGGGCTAACCCTCCTCCATGCACCCTACAAACTCTCCCGACCCACACCACTCCCTTCCTCATCCCCTCCTAGCCAAATGTGTCCACCTGCTCCTGGAGTACCCACTGCCAGGGACCAGCTCACCACCCCCATTCCTACCCTTTTAGCTGCATCCCCAATGTCCATCCCTCTCCAGCCTCTGCTCTGAGTGGGCTCTAGGGATGGGGATGGACAGGTGGATGCTGCCCACGTACCTGTAGGTGGGGATCTTTTCCGCCAAGCCGAAGTCACCCACTACAGCTGTGTAGCCACTAGCCTCGCAGCGCACCAGGCAGTTCTGGGGGCACAGGAGGATCTGTCACACCAACTGCACCAGTCCTGCCTCCCTGGACACTGCTCCCAGCACAGCACAACCTCCTGCTCCCCAGCCTGCTATGTCTGGGGCAGCAAGGCAGCAACATGGGCATGGGACAAGGAGGACAACGCAGCACCTTGGAGCGTCCTGTACCTTGGAGGTGAGGTCACGGTGGAAAATGCCCTTGGAGTGCAGGTAGCGTAGGCCATGGGCGATGTCGAGGGCCAGCTTGACACGCACAGACCAGGAGAGGGGCACAGGGCTGTCCAGCAGCTGCTCCAGGTTCCCACCGTTGATGTACTGATGGGAAGAGCCGGACCATCGCATCGCTGTGTCCCTCCCACCCACAACACTGGATGCCCATCTCTCACCCTAATGCATCTTCCAGCTGCCCCATGGCACAGTCTCTCAGTAGGCCTTGCATGCACATGTCCCAGGCCAAGAATGTGCCCCCATAGGTATCACTGTCCCTTCCCCAGGCTTGCAGGAACCCCAAGACTCGTGGCTGCTGCCACTCTCTTACCTCCGTCAGTGCGTGCAGCTGTCCCTGGTGCACACACACCCCCATGAACCTGTGAGAGAGAGGGGATCTGAGGATGGCTGTGGCAGGGACCAGCCCCAGGAGCTTACACAGCATCAGCAGTAGCTCCAAACCCCCAGGCTAGGGAAAAGGGAGGCAGGGAGGGCGGCAGCGGGGGAGCAGGTCCTACCTGAGGATGTTGGGGTGCGAGAGGCGGTTCATCAGCTGCACCTCCCGCAGCATGTTGCCCCGGTTGCTGGTCAGCTTGTTCATCTTCAGCACCATGATCTGCCCTGACTGGCGGTGCCGCACCTGGAGGGGGATGCAGGACAGGCTGAGCCCCACATAGCTCTGCAGCTTCACCTGGCTCCCACCCCAGCCCCAGAGAGAGGTGCTAAGCACCCCATGTGCCCAAGGCATATGGCACCCCAGTGACCACTAGGGCTAGGGGGGCACTCTGCCCACACCTCCAAGCACTTCCAGTACTGATGACACACATCCCCGTCCTTCCTGGGGCATCCTGTATGCTCTCTCCACCATGCTACAATGCCTGAACTCCCGAGAGGCAACAGGTCCCACAAGCTGTGAGCACGGCCCTACTGTAGAAACAGGCAGGTGCAGGATTGGGGAGCACCAGGCAGGACTTTTTTCAGGTCAGCACCACCCAGCCAGACCCTACCAGCATGGAGTGGAGAACAGGTGGGGCACACTGCCCCTCAGAACCTGCTCTAGATGTGGCCAGCACTGCTGCAGAGCTTGAACCCAGCCTGGCAGGGCATGGTGCTTGGATGAGCTGTATATTTAGCCAGCCTCAGCCCGATGCTGTCATGCGATCTGGGGGCCAGGTCCCCCGCCAAGAACAGCAGCTGGAGCACGGCCAAGCACGGACACCCCGTCCATCTGCAGCTCCCTGGCATGTGCAGGGCAAGGGAAGAGCACGGGATGCCCTGACCCAGCACTGTCATGGGGGGGCCAAACCAGTGCTGAGGGTCCCCTCCTGAGCAGGTGCTGGGGGTGGGATGCCACCCCCACCTCGTAGCAGCAGCTGCCTGGGGGGACAACCCCGTGAATCCCAGCTGCCCCCCAGCACACACGGAGCTGTGCACGGAGGCGCAGGCATTCCTCAGCGCTGCCGTCAGCTCCCTGCTCTTGCCCTTTTTAGTCGATGCTGGATGAGGCTGCTGAGCTGGTGCCAGCCCCACAACACCCCCACAACACCCCTCACCTCAGGGATTGCCTTCCCAGGCAAAACACAGGGGGTTGGCTGGAGGCAGGATCCCCAGCACCTCCATCCCGCTTGCAGCTTGGCCCTTGTCCCCACTGCAACAGAGGGAGGCTGGCATGCTGGGCCCTCGAGGGCTCTCCTCTCACCCCACGGCTGGCATTGTTAAGGAAGCAGCTGTCCTGGGGTGCATACCATGGATCTATTCAGGAGAAAATACCTAGGGGATGGGGCAGCAGCACATCCTGCCAAAAGGGCCTGGGGGAAATGAGTGCCCTATGAAGATCCCTCTACACGTCTGTGTGCACCAATGCCAAACCAAGTCCTAGTCAGAGTGGAAGTGAGAGGCCGTGCCACCATCGGCTCACTGAGATCATGGAGAGGCTTTGAATAATTCAGCAGACACCTGCCTGTGGGCACCCCGCTCCAGTTACACCTGCGTCACCTCCAGCCAGCCCCAGACAGCCAGCCCCAGACAGCCAGATGGCACTCCTGACCCACCAACAAGGGCCACGTGACAGCAGAGCTCATAATGGACCGTGGACGAGTGGGAAGGGGACACCCCAGACACCTGCCACCACAGGTCCCTATCCTGGCACCCCACCATTCTGCAGGGAGAAAGGAGGGTAGATTTCCCCATGCCTCCTCCTTGCTGAGCACTGGACATATGGAGCTCCTGGGCTCAGGGAGAGCCTGTCCCAGGGTGACACTGCAGTGTCTGCTGTGGGGAGCACCCAGAGTGCTCCATCTAATGATGCTCCAAGTCTTCTCTGTGCTCACTACCCTGCCCCACCACACCACTGCCCAGCAGCACCTGGAACTGCTGCCAACACCATGCTGGACTCTTGCTCTAGGACTTCTTGGTCACACCTGGACCAAGGGCAAGGGGAAAACCCCACCCCATCCCCATCACCGCTGTCTTCCCTCCAACCCATCCTTGTCAGCAGGGCAGCTAAGGGCAGCACCAGAAACAGAAGCTGGGCTCTCAGCCAGGCTTCAGTGCAAGCTTTAAGGAGGAGGCCTGCATGATCAAAGCAGGGTGGGCACAGTTGCCCTTGGTCCCTCCAGCTCCCCATGGAGCTGGGGATTGAGGAAGCCTGAGTCTGGACAAGGCCAGCAGGATCCACAGCCTTGCCAAGTCCCTAGCGCTGAGTGCTGCCCAGAAAAACCCATCACTCCTGACCCAGCTCTCCTGCCGGCAGTGCTTCCTTCCCTTCCCATGCCATGTGGGGCTGGCAGGACTGGCTTGGTCAGTTTGGCTGGCATCAGCAGCTGCCAGACTGCAGGACCCGGCTCAGTGGCGCAGGCAGGCTCATCCCCGCCGGGATGGCTGGAGGCGGCAAGGCTCCGGCGCCACGCGCCCACGTCGCGAATGCCGCGTGGCACGCACAGTGCTGGCACTCGGTGGCCATGTGCTGTAGGGTCGGCCAGCTCCCTGCCAGCAGCAGTGGCCCTGCATCAGGGGGCAGCGTCTGGTGAGCACCAGCTCAGCCCCACACTGTCAGCATGTGCCTGTAGCTTAATTCCTCATTAAAAAGCCACCTGCCATTGGAATAAGCTGGGTGAGGTCTGAGTGCAATCACATGGTTGGACACCTTAAGACTGGAAGAAAGGCAGCCTGGGGGAGGGAAGGTCTGGTGAAAGCTGCTTCTCCAGGAATTATCCCAGGGATCCCAGAAGCTCCTGGCCCACACAGCCCTGCCCTGATATGTTTTTCCACTACTCCATCCCTAGGGGCAGGAAGGGTTCCAGGGGCTCCCAGACCCACACCTGTGGGGTATTATGTCCTTGAGGGTGTGCTATGTCCCGAGCTCACTTGTGAGACCCTGTTCTGCCATCTCCCCTCCAAGTCCTGTGGCTCAAGGCCAGCCCACACCTGGGACAGCAGGTGGCTGCATGGCTCCCACATGCACTGGCTGGTTCACCCAGTCTGTCTGGGTGCTAGCACCAGCTCAGAGCCCTGGCTGCCCTCTGACACACATACAGCAGCAAAGGGCACAAGCCACGATGCCAGGAGACTGAAGCCCCTCACTAAGGGGGTTTCCTCCCTCACTGACATCCAGGGAAGGCAGCGGGCAGCACAACCTCCTCGGGCAGGAAGGTGTCCCCTCTCGCCTCTCTCATGCACTCTGGCATGGTGCCCAGGAATCCCAGCGCATTCCGTGGAGCTGAGCTCAGCCTGGCAGTCGTGTGGGGCTGCAGGAGGAGGGAAAGCCACTTGTCCCCCACCCAGGAAACAGGCGAGCCCTCACCCCTCACCGATGCTCCCTGGCATCCCACACGGCTGATCCACTGGGCACTTCGTGGGGCTACCGTGGCTGAGCCGGGGTGCCGTGGCATGTTGGTCCCCATCCCATCTGTCGCCAGCACACAGGGCTGGGGGATGGGACAGGCTGGCGGCAGCCCCAGCCTGGGCACAAGGGATCTGAGCTCTTTTAACAGCGGAAATTAGAGTCTTATTTAAAGAGCATGCTAATCAGAGCAAGCAGACGGCCTGCTCCCTCCCCACAGCTGGCGCTCCCCGTCTAGACATGGGGCAAAGCTCCCTGACATTTCCCACCCAGAGGCCTCAGCAGCCAGCCCCCCTGCACTGGGGACAGCCTGGCACATAGCCCCACTCTCTGCATATTCCCTTGCCCCCTGCCTCACACAGGGAAGGCACAGTCACACAGGGACACCATCCTGCACCCCTCACCCCAGAGAGTTCTGTGGGGAAGGTAGGGGGCACAGCAGCTAGCAATGCCACTGGTGACTCCACAGCCACCCACAACAGCTGCATCTGAGATCACAGGAATCCCAATAACACAACTGGGTGGGACTGGGAAACGTGCTCATCAAACGGCAAAGGCAGAATCAGTCAAGACAGACTTTCTCTGAGGAAGAGACAAAGCACCTGCTCCTGAAGAGTATTTAAGCATCAGCAGCCCCCACCTCCCGTTCTCCCAGGAGCGGCACTGTGGGCACACCAGGACCCGGGGCAGGGCCGGTGTTGCACCGTGGTGGCAGATCACTGCCTGCCCTCACTGGCAAGCTTGGAGCATGCCCCATGATAGAGCAAGAGAGGTGCTGGCAGGTCCCCAGCTGGTCAGCACAACACGCTTCCCGTGCCCAGGACTCCCAAGCGGCAACAGCAGGGCCAGGGCTGCTCCCAGCCTTGCTCCCTCCCTCCACGGCTGGCTGACCTTGGCAAATTCACTTCCTCCCTGCTTGCCTTAGTTTCCCCATCAATGTCACGCTGCTTCACTCTCCGTAAAACGAGGCAAGGTCCCTGATGAAGGGCAGCAGATAAGAGGGTGGGGTTGCTCCATTAGTTGCACCGGAAAATTGGAAGTAAATAGAAAATCCCAAAGGCTGGCGGGGAAGCGAGCAGAGACAGGCAGGTGACAGCAATGGCTAAACCCTCTCCTGAGCTCTGCCTGTGCTGGGACCTGCTAATCCACACTCACACACACATAAAGTGCTGTGGAAATGGGGCGCTGGGCAGAGCACATCACAGAGCTGCACCCTGGGAAATGACATTTCCAAGAGAATGTGTGACATCAGGTCATAAGGCTGAGACTCAGATGAGTGAATACCTCTGGATATAGCCCCAAGGATGCTGCCCAGAGCCCCCATGTCTGCTGCAGACAGCACATGGTAAAGTAAGAGTGGGATTTGGGGAAGAGATGCAACAGTGGTTTAAGGGCTGGAGAAAATGCCTGGCACAAACAGACCTAGCTCAATCTGCTCAGTCAGTTGGAAGTAGAGAGGTGGCTTCCTGCAATGTCCATGCATCTGAGAAAATGGGGGGCTAGTGCCTCTGAAATTGCACAGGGAAAGGCAATGCAAACCAGCTGCTCCAGAGGGAAAACCACCCTGCTCGGCAGCACAGTGGGGGATCAGCTATGAACAAGCGCCATGAAAAAGAGCAGCTTCTTGTCACTGGTGTCTCCTGTTTGCCCTGGACAGCCCTTCTGAGAGAGATGCTTGGCTGGAGCAGGATTGGAGGGGCTAGCTTGGGACACCAGGGCTCTGACACCCTGAGTCCTTTGGCTTCAATGCTGAGAAGGCACTCAGATGCTTGCCAGCACCCTGCCTGGCCTTGGCTCAGCTGTACACCAGGACTGAGCTACCTTTGCAGGGGCAGAGATGTCCAGGTCCCCTCCCTGTCCCCCACACCCACCAAAGCCAGAATGACGTAGGACTCGGCAGCCACAGAGAGGAGGCAGATTCAAGTGCCCACAAGCCTTGGAAAGCTACAGAAGGAACAAGGGAGGTGGGAGGAAAATGGGTCCTGGGTTGCCCTGCCAAGCTCTGTCCTCCTTGCAAGCTCAGGTGGCCAAACCCCAGCTCAGATCGCAGGCTTACCCCACCATCCTGCTGAGCTCTTGGACTCAACCAAGAGCACAAGCACAAAGCCCCATCTGGCCCTCTCCCGTCCCTGCTTCCTTGCCACCATGCATGCATGTCGACTCTTGCTCCTGATCCCCATCCCACCCCTCAACCTTTGCCAATCCCCCAAATCCTACATGCCAGCGGCCCCACAAGAACATAAACACCATGTGGGAGAAGGAGCATTTTGTGGCTCCTGCAGAGACTGGGAAAACAAACAGCAAGGCAAGAAGAGACTACAGCCTTGCTGAGACACAGGAGCATCCATTATTAAAGAGCCATATCCACGCCTGACATTATTAAATGCCTCCCTCTGCTCCAAGGTGCTGCTGTGCGCTCCAAGCCAGAGATCAATAGTAGGAACCCAGCCAGAAGGGAGGTCATGGCTCCACTAGGAGCTCCAGGAGGCAGCACAGAGGAGAGGGACCTCTCTGCACACCTTCCATGACCCCTCACAGGACACCTCTTCTGTGGCTAGAGAGGGGTCTTGGGGGTCTCCCTGCTGAGTGGGGAATGGTGTCAGGGCTGGAGAGGGACCCCAGGGTACTACCAGGATGTGGATGCCCAGCTGTGCTGCCTGTGACCACAGCGACTGGTGGCAGGTAGTGGGGGTTGTGCCCAGCCCTAAGCTGCTCTTTGAGAGATATGAAGCCACTAGATCAGCACTTAACAGCAGTCCGTGCCCAGTGGCTCATGGCACCTTAAGTGATGCCGAGGCTCAAAACAACACATGCATACACCTCCCCTCTGCCGGGAGAGGTGGTGGTGACATCGAAGCACAGCCTTTCGTCCCCAGCAGCAGTGCACTGGGCTGGCAGGATACTGTCACCACGCACCTCTGCCTCACAGCTAGAGACCCTGACCTCTCCACGAGCACACACACCCCGATCCTGGGCACGGGTCGCACACAGGCATCCCCACCCTGACAGTCCCAGAGAGGATGGAGGACAAAGACAGCTCTGGGGTCCCAGCCAGGAGTCAGCCCCGTACTGTTCGACGGCATCACACCCCTGTCCCGCAGCCAGACACCGTCGTGGGGCACCCGTGGGGAATCTTGCACATCACCTGCCCAGCAGGCCAGGCAACGCCGGACATCACCTTGGAGTGGCTAAGAATGCTACCTGGACTCCCTGCCACAGGCACACCCTGGGCGGGCTCGGGTCTCCAGCCTTTCGACAGGGGACCCCGGGGCTGGGCTGCTCGCCACCCGACCCCCCGCGCAACCCACGGCGCAGCGCTCGGAGCGCTCAGCCTCCCCGGCTGTAAACAGAGCCGGCGCTCCCCTCCCCCTGCTCGGGGCGATAGAGGCACAACGCCCCGGCCGGGACGAGGCTGGCGGCGGGGTCCCCAGGTCCCCTCCGCACGGCACGGCCTCGAACACCCCTCGGCCTCGCCCGGCTGCCGGGGCTGGAGCGGGAGACCACAGTCCCGAGCCGAGGGCGCGGCCGGGGCTGCGCTGTTGCCGCGGTCCCGGGGGACGCCCGATCCCGGCGGGATGCCCCGCCGACCGCCATCCCCGCTCTCGCCCCGCACACCTTGAAGACCTCGGAGAAGAAGCCGGCCCCGATCTTCTCGCAGTAGAAGTCGTCGATGCGCGCCAGGGTGGAGACGGCGCTGCGCAGCGCCCGGTACGAGGAGGGCCGCAGCCGCCCGCA
>VZRF01000166.1:110528-136951 GCA_013396875.1 Vireo altiloquus
CGCACGCCCCGATGTCCGCATCCACCGGTACCGGCCTCCGGTGGGTGCCGAGAGGGCGTCTCCCTGCGCGCCAGGGTGGGCTGTGAGGCCCTGAGATCCCGGGGAACGGCTTGGACAGACCCCGCGGACACAGGGCTTTGACTGTCCCCAACCCTTGGATGCGCCATACAGGCGTGGGAATCTTCCTCCCCTGGGTCCCACCTGGATGCACACTGTAGGTGCGGGACTTCCTTTCTCCCCTGGGCCCTGCCCGGATTCTCCCTGTAGCTGCGGGACTCTCTTTGTCCTCGTAGCACCCAGTCCCTAATGGATGGACAAAAGGTGTGGAGATCTGATCCGATCTCCCCCTGTATCCAGCCTCACCCTATACAGTGTCGTGGGACCAGTTTCCCCATACAAGCTGGCAGGATGAGCCCCATTGGTACCGGCTTGGATCTCTGCACAGGGGCTCTGATTCTCTCCATGCACCCACCCGAGCCTGGATGGTGTCTCAGGGGCAGTGGGATCCGGAGGAGCAGGTTAAGTGCAGCCTCTCAGTGACAGCCTGCCTGCTGCCTGTTGCACCCTTTCGCATTCCTTGTTCTCCTGAGCTCTTCTACTTCTCCCTGTTTTCCTTCTGCTTCCTGCTCCCCCACCTCAGGCCTTTTGCCTGCTTCAAGGCTGATCTGTCCTGTCCTTCCTGCCCAGGGACTTTCTGCAGCTGGATCTGCCCTTGCTCAGTCCCACACATTTTGCTGACGCTCTTCTTGGCATCCACCTGCCTGTGCTGGCCCAGCCCTACCCCAGCCACCTCTGGGTGCTGCCACAACCCCGACTCTGCAGCTCCTCTCAAACAGCTTTGCTCCAGCTGTTTCCCTGTGTGGTAGGACTGGCTGCACATGCCCTGCACCACTCTAGCTGCTTTTCCTGCTGGGAAAAGCAGCCACATAGAGCATCTCCTAGTCTGGCATTTTTGGCCAGTGCTCAGCTCCAGGTGCCACCAAGCACAGCATAAACAACATGGACTGTGAGTTCTGGGTTTTCCTCCTTGTCCCAGGAGGAGAATTACCCCGTGGGCTAGAGTAGAGAACTGAGCCTCTGACTTATTTATAGTGGGAACAGTGCCCTGCCCTCCCCCTAGGAATTCATGGTATTCCTGCTCTTCCAGGCCTGCAGAGGGAGTGGGTTTGTGCAGGGCAAGTTTCCTACAAGTAGGGAGGCAGAGCCTGGGGACAGGTCTCTGCCAGCCCCATCTCATGAGGTCTGTGCCATCCTTTTCCTCACCAATACCACTCCAGCCTGCCAGGGTGCTGAATGGCATGTGCCAGGGAGGCTTTTGCGGCCATGGGGTAGAGTGCTGTGCAACAGGCCACATTCTTAGGTTTCCTCAGCCTCTCATGTCTGTCCTGCTGATGACAGCCCGACAAAATGACAGGAGCAGCTCCATGGATGAGAGGAGAGACCAGCATCTGCCTGTGGGGACAGGAGGCTGTAAGCTGTGCACTCTCACCCTGGTGTCCAGCTGCAGCTGCTCAGATGGGTGGCAGTGGGTCCTACCTGGGCTCAGCCCTGGTACCTGAAACATGAGCATGCTGCTGCACCCACAGCCCAATGACCAGCTCCTCAGTGGTGTGGGACGCTGCTCAGAGCAGCACAGCCACCTCAGCTGGGGCAAGAAGAGCCTCTCCCTTCCACCTGAGTGCAACGGATTCCTGACGGTCAAGGCACTGGAACAGAGATGAGGAGTCCTGGTGAGGCATCTTGAAGACAGAAACTCAGGGCCACTGCCTGATCAGAGCTCCTGGTGCTCACAAGTGACTGGGTTTACATCCAATTAAGTTGTAATGGATAAATTAAAGCCCTGGAGATGGCTCTGACTGTGGAAATTGCTGCTGCAGGATTTGCAGTCCCTTCTCTCATCAGCACTGGTAACTCTACTGTGCTATTTCCATCACGCTCTGCTCCTGCCTGGCACAGCAGGGCTGAGCTGAGACATGGCTAAAAGTCTCCAGTGCCCCAAATCCCTCCCCTGGCGCAGGCAAGTACACTCTGAGCAGCTGGGTGCAAAGTCAGGCTGGGCTGAGCCTGCAGCAAACCCTGAATTAAGCTCCTCAATCCCTGGTGAGGAAAAGCAGAAGGGAGGTCTCCCTGGCTGTACTCTGCTCATGTGAATCTGCAGGGGAGAGACGAGGGGGGCTTTGTCCTCTTTGCCCTTGTCTTTCTAGGCTCTACACCCTTCCTCTCTCACAGGGAAAAGGCTCAGGGATTAATAAACATCTTCATCCTGCCTGCTTGGAATGATGCAGAGCAGGAGTGGGAATTTCAAACAGCCTAGGGAGGCTGGAGCTGGAGAAGTGCAGGGTTGTCCTCTATGGCTCAGGGCACATTCAGATGTGGGGTGGCCAGGCTGTGTGCAGGGCAGTGGGGGATGCAAGGGCTCTCTACACAGAAAACCCCATCCTTGCTGCACTTCCACCTCTGTTCCACAATGGCACCTGTGGCACTGGGGTCCTTGCAGGACAATTCTGATTGGGAGGAGCCAACAGTAATCCACCCTGACCAAAGCCTTGCCCTGCTTGGAGCCCCAGAGCCAGAACTTGTGCTGCTCCCTCCTCTGCACACATGTGCAAGAGCCCATTCACACCTGAGACTCCTTCTCTGCCAATACTCTGGAAAATCAACAGCTGCTGCTGCCAGGAGTGTGCTGCCAGAGCAGGCAAAAGGCTAAAGTGCACAAGGGTTTTTCAGCCTGGAGGAGCTGGGCAGACACAGGGGTGAGCAGGACAAAGAGCACTGGCTGACTCAAATGACTCCCTTTGGTCATGTCTCCCTTTTTGCTTGTCTCCAGAATGTGGGTGCAGCCTCTTGGTCCCAAGTATCCTCCTTCCATCCGTGCCAGAAAATCTCTGCCCTTTTCCCACATTACCACACATCACCCTGCAGATCTTCACACCTCACCCCTATGTCCTGTACGTTCCCCAGCTCCCTGTTTACGAAAGGACTGTTCCCTGAAAAATATCTCATGCTTCTGCCCTGTAGGAAATAGGAGATGAGGGCACAGCAGGGGCTGTTACATGGTGCCAGGAGGCCTGGTCAGTTCGAGGAGTCCAGGGTATACGGGAGAGTGTCTCAGCCTCAGCCTGGTAACGTCCAGCAGCACCCAGTATAGGTGATGCAGCTGGACTACATTTCCCAGTGCCCTGTGTGCTGCTGAGCCAGGCAGGGCTGAGTATGTTCCACACCCTGCACCATGGCTGCAGGCTGCAGCAGCCCTCGTCCAGCTGCCAGCAGGGACTGGCAAGGTCCCTGCTGTGCAGGCACATTGCTGTGCCCTCATTGCCGTGCCCCCATTGCCTCCCTGTCACTCCAGCTGCAAAGCCATTGCGCGGTTGTGTGCAGCATGAGGGCTGCAAATATTTGTTGTGTCATTAATATTCTTTGAGCATAGTCAGCACAGCACCTGGCAGCATTTGCCTGCTGCCTCCTGTTATCTCTTGTCGATGCTTCTCATGCCTGGGTGCCGGTGCTGTGACATCCATGGAGACAGCATCCACATCCATCCCTGTGTCTCAGAGCTGGGCAGTGAGTTCAACGCCCTAATCTGTTTCTCCTGAAGCAAAGACCAGTGCCTGTGCCCAGTGGGTACCAATGCCTGAACCCAGCTGAGTGTGTGCCTGCTGGAAGCCCCATGGGGGCTGTGAAATTGAAAACATTGAGAACACTGATAAAAGAAAGCCAGCCACCGCCTCTGAAAAGGAGGGACAGGCAGCTCTGGCTGTGCCTGCACCACGCGTAACCCAGGGTGATGTGACATGCAGCCACGTGAACACAACTACACAGAATCATAGAATGGTTTGTGTTGGAAAAGACCTTAAGATCATCTTGTTCCAATCCCTCTGCTGTGGGCAGGAACACCTAAAACAGGTTGCTTAAAGCCCCATCCAACATGGCCTTGAACACTGCCAGTGTTGGAACATCCACAGCCCTGGGCAACCTGTTCCAGTGCCTTACCACCCTCACAGGGAATNAAAGCTTCACAGTCTGTCTCTTGACTTGCTTCAATAGCTCCATGTCCACTTTCTTGAAGTGATTAAGCACTGCATGGACCTTCAGAGATCACCAGGAGCTGGTCACTTCATGCCAGGTAGGGACAATGCTACCATCTTCAGCATCACTCACCTTGCTCCTGGACCAGCCTGAACACCTTATCTCACAATAGCTGGCCATGCTGTCATCCTTCAACACCGCCCAGCAGACGACCGGGCTTTTCTTTGTCCCCTTGACCTAGACCTGGGAAATGTGGCTCTCAGCAGCTCCACGCTCATCCCAGGAGGCTGTGTCAGCCTTTCTTGACCTCCTGCATCTTGCCAAGGTATTAGTAACACTCCCCAGGGACATTGCTGGAGAGCTTGTGGTTCTGTCAGATGTAAGCCAGGAGCACAGATGCCAAGAACTTGGTCTGGCTGTGGTAATGGGAGAAGTGGGACCATACCAGAGCAGACTGGCCTCAGACTAGGTGGTGCCTGTGACCCACAGCACCCTTTGCAGGAGAGCAAGTGTCCTGGTTTCATCTGGAATAGAGTTTATTTTCTCTCTAGTAGCTGTTTCAGTGCTGTGATTTTGGATTCAGTATGAGCATCATGTCGATAACCCGCTGATGTTTCAGTTGTTGCTCAGCAGTGTTTACCCTAACTCAAGGACTCTTCAGTTTCCCATGGTCTGCCAGTGAGCAGGTGCACAAAAAGGGAGGGAGGGAGGGACTGTGGGCAGTGAGAGCTGACCCAAACTGGCCAAAGGGATATTCCATGCCATAGAACACCATGCCCAGGAGTTACTGATAACTGCTGGGCACCAATAAGGGGGTGGTGAGCAAATGTGTTGTGCCTCATTTAATTCACTTGAGTTTTATCCTTCTCCTTTTAATTACAATTTTTAATTTTTTGTTATTAACANGGAGGGAGGGAGGGACTGTGGGCAGTGAGAGCTGACCCAAACTGGCCAAAGGGATATTCCATGCCATAGAACACCATGCCCAGGAGTTACTGATAACTGCTGGGCACCAATAAGGGGGTGGTGAGCAAATGTGTTGTGCCTCATTTAATTCACTTGAGTTTTATCCTTCTCCTTTTAATTACAATTTTTAATTTTTTGTTATTAACAACAACAATAATAATATTGTTTAAATTATTAAACTGCTCTTATCTCAACCCACAATTTTTTTTTTTTCTCCCTGAATCTCCTCTCCACTGTGGCAGAAAGAGAGTGAGTGAGAATCTGTGTAACACTGAATTGCCAGCTGTGGTTAAACTGCGACATCAGGGCAGCCAGAGCCTTCACCCATGGTTCATCACTGCCCTTTGATCTGTATGGCTTGATGTTGCTGCAGGGAGAAACTCAGAAGCAGCACAGCAATGTGTAGGGAAAGGCTGGTGAGGGCATGCATAGCTCAGCACAGTGCCTGCCAGAGACCCTACAGAACACACACACACACACACACACACACACACACACACACACACACACACACACAAACACAGAGTTCACCCCAGAGACCCTGCACTAACAAACCAGCGTCTTCCTGCTTGCCCTGGCTTCCTTACCCATCCCAGAACCGACAAAAAGAAAGCTTTCTGGAGGAAGGCAATGCTGGAGAACCATCTCAGCCCTGTCAGCATGGGTGAGAGAGATGCTCCCAGTCCCTTTTGCTCTCCTGAATCCAGGCGGAGATGGTGGAGCTCTGCTTGTTCTCTCAGATGCCAGAGCAAGAGGTGGGTGCTGCAAGGAGCTCCCCACCCTTGAGCCAGTGGTCAGTCAGGCTATATCTCTCTGAGTAATTTCTTGGCCTGTCCATGGTCCTCTAATCATCCACACCATGCAGTTTTGTTTCCTGACACAGCTACGGCCTGGGCTAAATAGGGCAGGTTAAAGAGAGGTCATTGCTCAGGTTATTCACAAGAGAAAACATGGACACAGCCACCTCTAGGTAGGGAATTTATTTGTGTACCTGTCCTCCTGTGTCTGTTACCTTCCCGTTTGGCTTCCCCTCTCTGTGCAAGGACATGGGGGAGCAATGTGACAGTGCTGTACTCTGGATTCCCATGGGAGCCCTTCACCTGGAGGTCATCATTGTCACAGCCACGTGTGGGCAGTGATGCTGCCAGGAGGAGCTGGAAAGCAAAACATCGGTTCTCTGTGCACTAGAGAATTGGGAGCTCCCTATGACTGCAGGCACTTCCTAGCCCTTTCCCGTGTCCTTGTGCCCTTTCCAGGCAGGGCAGGCTGAGGCAGCACAGGCTGGAGCATGGCCTCCCAGTGTGGGGAGGGAAGGCAGCTGTGCTATGTTTGCCGTGGAAGCTGCCATTTGCAGCCAATTCAATCACAGCTCTTTATTGCTTCCCCCAGCTGTTGAAAATCTCGTTACGTTTAGTGAGCTCTGTGAGCAGCCCTGCCAACCTGCCTTGTGTCCTCTCTTCTGCCATGAGTCCAGGCACCCTGGACTGCTGAGGAAGTAGATCAGCATGCTTCATGGGGCCTGGGATGAAAAACATGCACCCCAGCATACATACATGGATCTGGCATGGACAAGGTGTACCGGGATTTTCCACAAGGACAAAGGCAAGGGAAGGGAGTGTGTGTTATTCTAAGTGGGGACATCTCAACAGCATGACAGCAAGAGCACAGGGCTACCCACAAACAGCAGCCTTGTACTCCACAGTGGGTCAAAAACGGGGAAAGAGGGTGGGTCCCACTTAGCTCTCTTAGTGTCAAACGTGAGGCTGATGGTCCCAGGCCAGCAGCAGGACAAGAAAAGGATACTTAAGCCAGGACAAATGGTGGCAGGTGGGATGTATGCTGGCTCCAGCACAAAGCAGAGCTGAGACAAATAACACAGGCTGTGTCCTGCATGCTGGAGTGTGGTTCCATTAATACCCTTGATTACCATGACCTCATTTCTGTCCACCTGTGTCATGGGTGGCTGGTCACTCCACCCTGCGGAGCCCTTGTTCTACGGTGGCTGATTGCACCATCCCTGGACTGACTGGTCTCTGGAGGTAATTACAGCCAAGAGACACCTGGTGCTGCAGGCTGTGGGTGAACCAAGTGTGTCACCACCTGCCCAGTGCCTGGGATGTAAGTCACACCACAGCAGGCCCTTCCTTATGTGTTATTCAGGAGCATTTCTGTGGATGCCCAGTAGACTGGACTCTCACAAAGAGGGATCATAAAAGGCATTATCCATGTTTCTGCTGGCTGAAGGGGCATAGGGCTCTCTGT
The DNA here is from genome assembly GCA_013396875.1 of Vireo altiloquus. Taxonomy (NCBI): domain Eukaryota; kingdom Metazoa; phylum Chordata; class Aves; order Passeriformes; family Vireonidae; genus Vireo; species Vireo altiloquus. The sequence continues at coordinate 117,783 of VZRF01000166.1, forward strand.
ACAAGGCTGTGGTATGAGAGACAACCTTCCCTTTTCCCCCCAGGTCTGCTGTGATGCTGCTGTAGGTCTTGCCTTTGGACTGATCTTGGGCTGGAACACATGTAACTTTATGCACATATTTATACAACAAAGGGCAGCTGCTCTCTGAGCTCTGGGCACTGTGCCATCCACACCACTCACAGTGACGCTGTGCCCTCTTCTCTCCTTCTTTCCCTACCTGCCCATCCTCTGTGGGGAGTAGGATCATTCCATGACAAGCCTTGGTCAGGGTGGAGTGCTGGCGAAGACAGCAGGCTCCCAGGGGTTCTGCAGGGCCACGCACTGAGGAAAGGCGTGAGCAGGGGCCCAGCCAAGATCTCGGCTTTCCAGTATCCTGTATGTAAAGGAAGCTGCTTTGAGGAGGCATAGCATTCTACTGATGGCACCTGTAAAGCCAGGACATGGACAGGCATTCCAGGATAGGTCAGGTAGGAGCTGTGTCAACTCAGGGTCCCACTGGCAGCAGTGATGCCTCCTCCAATGCACCATTGGTGCAGCACCAGGCAGGATGATGGGGCTGTGAAAACCAAAAAATACCAGATAGCATAACCAGATAGGATAAGCTGGGCCACCTTATCTCCTCCTTCTCTTCACTGGAGAAACCACTGTTTTTCTTCCCTTTTCATCTGGTTCCTTTTGGGGTCAGTATATTTTGAGCACTTCTCTCTTCCCAGATACCCTGAGTGGCTTATGTGGTTTCTCAGGATTTGCTTTTCTCTGGAAGCTGTACAGGCTGAGAACTGTAAAGGGGAAGTCCAAGCCCTTTGTTTAATGGGATAGAGGAGAGACTCCAGGCACCACCAAACACTCCATCAGTTTTCTATGAAAGAGAACTGTGATAACTGAGGTCAGCAGATGGGATGGGGTGTAACATTCAAATGGGAGCAATGCAGAGAGGCTTGAGCAGTGAAGGAGGTGCAGAGTGAAGGGTTTGTCAAGGAGATGGAGAGTTGCTCAGGCAGTAGGACAGACCATTGGCACAATGGAGAGCAGATGGTGGGAAGTGGGTATAAAGTATGAGGGCAGAAAGAGCAGATCAGGAGCTCTGATCTTGGTGCAAAGTCTCCAGGAAGGAGGATTTGGGGGAAGCTATTCTGACCTGAGATACTGCCCCAAATCTTAAAATTCCCACCTCCTGGGCTTAGCCACATTCTCTGTCCAAGAACCAGGGTGGGATGTGCTGAAGATGGTTCTGGGGATGGAAACAGGACTGCCTGAGCCAGATGTGGAAGTGCTGGATGCCAGAGCTGGAAACCCCATTTCAGAGTACATCTTCCTCAAACCAAAATGCAGCATCCCCCACACCCAGCTTTACTCCATCCTGCTCCCAGCTGCGAACTGCTTATGTCCAATTTTATGTCCTAAAAATATCTTTCTGGGCAGTCAGCAAATGCGCAGCCAAGTGGGAGACGTTGGCACTCTGAGCATGAAGGGGAGTCGGGGTGTATTTGGGGTTGGTGTGGGCTGCAGCACCGGGCCAGGAGGGCCTCCGTGGCCTGGGTGGGGAGTGGTGGGCTGGCAGATTTGCAGAGGGACCTGCATCACGGTGGCAGTGCCAGGGCAGAGTCTTGCCTGGTTTGGGTGTGTGCTTCTGGGGAGAAGGCATGTGCAAGTTGACTTAGGAAGGTGGGGAGATGCTCCCTGTGGAGCGCAGTCAGCAGGTCTTGCTCCCTCCCCTGGGAAGAGGTGATGTAGCAGTCACAGCAAAGGGATTATCCAGCCCCCAGGGCCTACCCCTGCTCTGCCCAGCACCCAGGAGTGCCCTCCTGAGAGCCCTGCAACATGCTGGGCTCTCCCCTGTCACAGCTCTGCTCTCAGCACATCTGTCTTGGATCAGGCCTGGCACCTCCTTGAGCCACCACAGGAGCAGAGACGGTAGCCTTGTGCTAGGCTTGGGTGACCACTTGCACAAGAGGGAGTCCCTGCCCCTGTCACCAACTGGTGACAGTGAAAGTGCCCCAGTGCCACTCCTCTCTCAGGTCAACCAAGCTCCCTGCAGACCTCCCAGATATTTCACTGGATCCCAGGCAGATCGTAATAACTGATCACGACCAGGCTGTCACCTGTCATCATGATCAGGGCTGATCCCTCTGCAATCCAGGACTACTGGGGCTCCCCTTATCCTCCCTCTGCTCAGAGGTCTGGGGTTCTACCTCCAGCTCTGTACATGAGCTGGAGGGGTTTGAGATGTCTGTGTTCTATCCTTATTTTGGGAAAAGGGCTAGAGGGTACCTCATTTCAGGGTGGCATGGAGCATTGTTCCATTCCTGGCACTGCAAGGAAGTGTGGAAGGAAGTGTGGAAGGAAGTTTGGGCCTGCTGGGGTTGGGAAAGTCATCGAAGGGTCACTATAGCAGGGTTCGAGAGTAGGTTTTGGCTGGGATCTTGTGGGCTTTTTCCAGTTCTCCCTGCCAGAAGAGGCTCTAGGTTCTGGCAGCATAGGGTGCACAGGGGTCTGACTGAGGCAGACTCTGCATCCTGGAGAGGGATCAGCAGCACGTGGGGACCCAGACCCCCAGATCACACAGGGTCATGTGCTTGTGCTGTGCAGGGAACAGACCACTTCCTAGCTTTTCCAGGGCTGGATCTGACTGGGTTACCCTCCTCAGGCCTGAGCCTGACCCAGCACCACTGGGATGATACCACAGCCTGGCTGTAGCCCACCCCCATCACCTGACAATCATCTGACACCACCATCTATAGGTACACCCCACACTGGGCTCTCTTGGGGACAGGTATGAGATAGGGAGGAGGATAAGAACTGTCTTGGAGTGAGTTTATGATATCCTGTATCGTCTGCTCTGACCCCAGAAAAATGAATTTTATGCTATTCTGTGCCTTTAAACTGAGCCTGAGAGGGGAGAGAAAAAAATCAGCCAGAGGAACTTTTTTGAAAACTGTTCTTGTGCTCCAAGGTTAGGAGCTCCTCTCTGTTGAGGCTGCTGTGGCAGAGAGGGGAGGAAGTACCTTTTTTGCTTTTCAGCAGGCTCTCGGGTTTTTTTTCTCAGGGAGAAGAGAGAGACAGAGTTTTTCCTGGGATTTTGGGTTTCTTTTTGTTTTTCCCTCTTCTGGACTCGTTCAGAGCATCGGAGCATCAGAACTTCACTGAGAGGCTTCTTCATCGGCCCGAAAAAGGGGGGCCCCTTCCCCCCAGCAGCGCTCCGGGAAGAGGACAGGCCACACCCAAAGGGACTCCAGCATTTCTTCCCAAGATTTCTCTCTCTCTCTCTGCAGCTAGAGATTTTTTAAAAAAAATTATTATTTAGAATTATTGTTCTTTTCCTATGTGTTTTGTTAAATAAATAGTTTTTTTTTCTTTTTTTTTTCTCTTCACCTTTCTCCAGGGACATTTTCTTTCCCGAACCTGGATGGGGGGGGAAGGGGTACACAGGTACCTATGGCCTGCTTTCCATCAGGGGATATCCTCCTCTGAATTTGTCTCAAACCGGGACAAGACCCTAATATACTTCTGTTCTTTGTGAGTTCTGATACAGTAACAGACTTTACTATAGGGGAACATGTGGCTGTGTTCCACAAAGCCTGATTCTCAAAAGCCACAGCTACTTCTCCTTTTCCTTGTGGTTTTGTGGATGGTTTTGAGCACTCAAAGTTCTTCACTATCAGAAGTAATTCTGATTGTACATTTCAGGTGGTTTGGGCTTTTCTCTCTTCAGTCTGAAAGTCTGAGTCCTGATAGTTCTTTGATGACCGAATGGACCTTCGGGAAACAGCCCATCAATCACATTTGCAATGATACTGAATTCAATGGATATGGCTGAGTGTGCTGGCTTTCAGTATTTCTTCAGTGTTTTTCTAGTGGATGCTATACACCAAGACAACATCAAATCCCAAAACAATCACAGATTTCTAAGGAGGAGAGGCAAAACACAGATTGCCAGGCCTCAGTGTGTTTCAGAACAGGGGAAAAGAAATAATCACAACAGCTGCAATAGGAAGCCTATTGTACCACATGTGAATTTTTGAAGCTTGGCTGTTTAATTCCATTGGGTTTGCTTCTTTCATATGTCAGAGAGAGTAAGTGAGAGTGTCTGTATCTAGCTCTGGGATTTTATCAGGACATTACTTACTGAGTGCTGGCTGTGGCCATTCTCCTGGGTGCTTGCACCTTTGTTGACTGTACAGGGACAAGAAAAAGCTGGTTCCCAAAGGAGAGGGATCCAACAAGGAAACAAGGAGAACATGACTTGGTGCTGCTGCTCTTCTTGCTGAAGGCTTTCTAGAAGACTTCATCCATTAACCTCACAACAGCTGCCTGTGGCACAGCTGAACTTGAGGTACTGATGTTCCCAAATGGACCTCAGGACATACCTAATTTACAAAAAGGCCTCAGTGTTGCTGGTTTATTGGGATAATACAGATAGATACAGATAGATAGACTAAGCACTGTTCTGAGGATGGTGGTTCCTGGGAAAGGATCTGTCAGGGAGCTCTGGGCCGAGTCCCAGCTGGGTGGTGAAAAACACCCTGGGTAACACCATACATTGCCAGAACACTGAGAGTGTTGGACCATAATGCAATTGTGCTTTTCTATCTAGGAAAACACAGAGAGAGACTGTAAAGCACAGAGTTGAAAGAGGAACAGGCCCAGAAGAGCTGCCACAGCACACAGAGTCAGGACTCAAGGAAGCTTGAAGCTGTGCAACAGTGTGTGAGCTGAAAAGGGGCTCAGAGAAGAGCTTGGGGATGACATCTGCAGGAACAGGAGGCCAGGGAAATGGGAGTATGCCCCAAATGGAGTGCACTTAGAAAATTCTCTCCCATACCCAAAACCCCTACCTGATCTCAACAGTAAAAGGAACAAGACATCTCCATCCAGCTCCAGGAAGATCCTCTTAGTCCCGTACTGTCCACACCATCCAGGTCGAGGTCTTCCCATCCTAAAAGACACTGGCAAAGAGCAGCTCAGAGCAGGAAAGGTTTGGAGAAGAAAGAAAAAGACAACACTTCCAGGTTTAGCAGCTTGTCTTACCTGGAAACTCTACTGCTGGGATTCAACAGCAAGAATATTGCAGCTGGATCAGTTCAAGGTAATAAGAAGAGAGACTGTGGCGGGTTGGAGCTGAGTTGATTGATGGGCTTTTGGTACAATGCGTTTTTCCGATTTTGCATATTTAAACCCCGTGGAAAGGTGGGCACGGTCCCTTGGTTCTTGCTCTGTGGCCGGGGCGTGTTGCTGGGCCGGGGCCCATCCCGTTTCTCCCGGCACTGCGGCATGGACCCCGGGTTGCTGTGGAGAAACTATCCCAGAGCCGCGGGCAGCCACCACCAGCCATGGACTGCCACCACCAGCCATGGACTGCCACCACCAGCCATGGACTGCCACACAGCTGAATTCACCTGGAGCGGCTTTGGGCACTGTCGGGCTCCCCGTCCCACGGAGCGCCGCACAGATCCGGCGGGGGCCGATACAGTTTTCTGCAACTAACGCAGCCTCTGTCGAGGCTGAAAAAAGACACTAAGCAGCCGGCAGCACAAAGGAAAAGATGCTTATCTCCAACATGAAGCCTGAAGAAACTAACTCTTCAACATGGCAGCATCAAGGTCAGAGAGAAAGAAAAAGTAAATCATGTGGGATGGAGCTGAAGATGGTGGCGGGAAAAGAGGGCGGAGTCACACCTCAGCGGGAAGGCTTAAACTTGATTTTTGCGGGTCGTGGTAAGGACTGTAATATTACAAACAGGTTTGTTTTGTTTTGTTTTGTTTTTTCCTCTTTAAAAAGACATGAAGGGGAGGAGAATTCTGTATGTAGCTTGCGGAAAAAGAAAGGTGACCTCGCCAGGTCACCTGGGAGCTTGTGAGGAGCTGTAAGAGACTTTTAAAAATTTTGCGAAGAAGAAAGCTCTTGATTCCAGGCTGGAATTTGCCTGTCCTTAAACGAGAGACACCCCATGTGTGGCCCATGCCTAGCAGTGTGAGAGAGACTGTGAGTTTTTGGCACGGGAGAGATACCTTTCCACAGCAGCAGAAATGTCAAGGGCTTAGACAATTAATGTTTCCTAGTGGTGGTTTGGAAACCACGGTAAGCAAAGTAAACTTCTTTTTCCTCAAATATTGGGGAGACTTTTAAGAACTGCAGATACTGACCAAAATCCATGTTTTGTTATCCCGTGTGCAAATTGGGTAAAAGGGGGAGGTGCTGGAGGAAAATGGGGCTTTACTTTAATTTCTTAGTATTTCCTTTTACTTTCAGTCCTGTTAGTAATAAACTTCTTTGTGTTCTTTAAAGTTTCGTACCTGTTTTGCATTTCCCCAAATCCGTTATCTCATAGAATGTAAGAGATGTGAAGAAAACCAGTATACTAAATGGTGTTTTTCCTGGTTTCAAACTGAACCTGCTACAAAGACTTTTGGATGTATTTAAGAGATATGTAGATGTGGTCCATAGGGACATGTTTTAGTGGTGGGCTTATTGTGCTAGCTTAGTTGTTGGACTTGATGATTTTAGAAGTGTTTTCCAGTGTAAATGATTCCATGATTTGAATGCAAAAGTGATGCATGATGCGAGCAGCTTAGGGTGGCCTTGGGCACATTATTCAGGGTTGTGTTCCTCAACATCCTCCACTGGATCTGGAAGGAGAGAGGAGAGAGACAGACATGAGAAGGTTTTGGAGGTGTTTGTAGGAGCAGGGCTATGGGAGCCTGAGGTAGCCAGGGAAAAGGCTGGACCAAGATATATGGGAGACTACATGAAGCCTGTAGCTGCTGTCTGGGAAGATGTGTGAGAATCAACACTGAGGCTGGTGGGATGCTCTCTTCCCAAAGAGGAAGCTTCTTGCAGCACATGTGATTCTCCTGCGGGGCTGTCTCATTTCTGTGTGAGCACCTCTCCTGTACGGCGTTGCACAGACACCTTTCCCAAGCAGCTCAGTCCTGAGTCCTGCCCGGGGACTTTGTGCCAGCATGGCCCTCCCAGCACTGGCTCTGGCATTCCTCCTGCTGCTTGCACGGGGACAGATGCACCACCATCCTATGAGTCCAAGGGTATATAAGGAAGCAGGTAAGGGCGGATTGTGCCTCTCTCTTACAAAAATGATTTTGCTGCTGCGCTACCTGAGTGTTTGTTACGTGACCTTACCCTGCTCAGTCCATAGCTGCGATTTTTGGTAGGGCTGAATCTGGTGTCTGCATCAGCATGGGACTCTCGGGCATCCTTCAGGTTGTGGTGGGGGACAGCTCTATCTGGGATGGAGGGCAGCAAGCCTTGGTGTGCTGGGAAACTTCCATGAGTGTGGGAGTTGCAGTGTCCCTGTAAGAAGTGGATAGTGTCGCTGGGAGCAGGAGGTGGCCAGTTCTTGTTATGCAGCAGACAGATGAATCCAGGGTAATCAGAGTAGTGATGCCCTTTCTGGGCAGTCCAAGCAGCAGCCATGTCACAGGTGAAGGAGATGATGGTGTTCATCAAAGATGTGGGGAGCTGTAAGCCCTGTTAGCTGAGATGCCTGCTCTCTCCCAAAGTCCCTGGGGTTGAGAGAACTGTAGTTTGGTGTGATTGTTCATATCAAGAGGCTTGTTCTGTTCCTTTTCCATGCCAGGAGGGTTAGGGGCAGCTCCTGGGTCTCTGCTGGGCTCTTCCTACAAAGAATGTGGGCTTTCTTTTGGTGATTGTGTGCTGTGCCCTGGGGTTGCTGGTACCTGTTGAGGTCCCCATGGGGGACAGCATAGTTAGGGGGCCTGAGCCGTAAGTCATTCCCTCTGTAGGGAAATGGGAGTAGAGGTGGCTAGCCAAATCATCAGATGGGTCATGAGTCATGCTGCCCATCACTGGTGGCTGAAGGGATGCTGCCCTTCCAGCAGTGGACAGCTCTCAGCTATCCAGGGCAGGATGGAGCTTCTTCTCCTCTCCTAGTCTGTACTCATGTCTGGGGCTGGCCCAAAAGGATCCTGGATGTCACCCTTGGGCAGAGTGTGTGTTACTTCAGGGTGTTTAATGGTAGGAAGGGGGAAGGTGTGGGAGGGGGATTCCTAACGAGGCTGGGACCAAGTCAGGGGTTTCATGTCTGTTGGGTAGTTTGTCTGTCACACTGAAATGTGTGCTCTGAGGGTACTGGGAGAGACAAAGCTGAGAGGAAAGAAGTTTTGTGTCTGCACTATGTGGTCTAAAAGGATGGGGCTGGTGACCACTGTCCTTTGGGGTGGAGAACTGGGAAGAGGGTTGAGATGATGGCATCGAAACCTGGAACTAGACAAGAGAAGTGGTGAGTGCTGGCTGGCAGGAAGTGGGCAGCTGTAGCTGAAGAGAGGGAAGGCCCCCTCCATGCCCAGTGCCTCCTCATGGACTTGTTTTACACTGAGTGAGCAAGTCTAGGTGACGTATCTGCCAGGACAGGACAAGGCAGACTCATTTTGGGTGAAGTGCAGAGGCTAAGCTGAGCACACTGAGCAGGGTGTGAGCTTTGTGGCCACTGGTGTGAATGTAAGTGATCTGAGGGGCAGACTCTAGTTGAAAGCTTCTTTCACCCAGTGTGGAGAAAGCTGATTAACACACAGAGTCAAAGTATTTGATTTATTTACAGTTCTGCACAGAAAGATGTGCTAGGTGGCAAATCCACACAGCCAGCACACCGAGGCAGACAAAAGCAGGTATACTTACACAGACACAATCTTTGGCTATTAGTATCTCTTAGGAAGTCACTGCTTGCATGTGTTACTATGACTCATCCTTTCCCCTCTTCACTCTAAAAGCACAGTGTTCCAAGAAATCATGGTACATGCTGGATGGATGGTGGTCTTTTTGAGAGAAGGGGGCAAATGAACTGAGAATGTGGGTTTTTTACTATTATTAAGAGGAAGGATTCATCACTAGGGTGATGAATAACGTAACAAAACTCATCAACACTGGGTGTTTGTTAGCTCACAGGTAAACATCCTGGGTTGTATGACAAGGGTGTTATCTTTTTTGTTTTTCCACTTTCAAGGGCTTAGACAATTAATTTTCTGTCTGCCTCATTCCTGTAGTTATTGCTTCCACTGCAGAATTGCTTTCTTCTTGCTACCTGCAGCTTTGCTCCTCTTATTCACCACTGCTGCTGGCAATCACCCTATGGGACCAAACTCTGGAGTTTGGAATGGCAGCAGAGATTCACTGGGTCTGGTGCACTCCCACAGCCCCTGTATTTGTGGGAGACAGCAACATCCCCCAGGCTGCTGGATCCCTCTGGCTGGGGTGGGAGTAGCAGGTGGGCAGGAGGGCCTGTGGATAACCCTCCTGCACTGCCCATGAGGGTGTGAGAAGGGGTAAAGCACCTGGGGGATGAGGCTCATCCTGGGAGGTGCCATTTCTGCCACCCCTCTGAAGAGAGGGGGACTGGCACCTCTCTGGATGGAACACACTCACCCCTGAGGACACTGCCAGAGCCCTGTGAGCCTCAGGCTCTCCCTCCTGGCCTGTGCACACAGGAAAATGTACAGCTCCCTCTGACTGGGACCCCAATCTGCGGTTTAACCCGTTGAGGAGCAGCTATGCCTTGAACGAAGTGGTGCAGCTCAGCTGCGTTGGGGAGACTGTGCCATCCGTCCGCCAGATCCGATGCATTTCCAGAGAGGCCCAGACCTTGTGGAATGACACTGCAACCTGCAAAAGTAAGCACAGCCCTGCATGACCATGACCCAGGGTCCTGAGCTGGTGACAGACCCTTCGTGACCTGGTCATGCACATGACAGTGCAGGAACGGCAAACCTGGATGCCTTGGCTTTCCCCCATGTCCTGGCAGTGACGATGCTCTTTTTGTCTCAGCGCCTTGCTGCAGGCACCTGCCAAGTCTGTGCTCCTGGGGAGAGGAATCCTTCCCAGCTAGCATCTCCTGCCTCAGCATGGAGTAGGAATAGCTGCAGGGGTTCTGCTTGTTTTCCTGGAAAGCTTCTCTAGGGTTTGGGTTCTCTCTGGTGTGGGAGGCTATTACTGCTGCATGGCTCACCTGTGCATGAGGGAGTCAAGAAAATGGGGGCTCAAACACCCCACGGAGGGGGTGGAATCCACAGGAGGCTTGTGAGTCCTGGAGATGGGGTGATGAGACCATTCTGTGTGCCCTTGGCCAGTGGCTGGGCACATGGCACTTGTGTGTGTCAGGGTGAATAATCAGAGTAATGAGACCTATCTCAAATCTCCTCTCATAACCTCCCCAAAGTACTCCTCACCCAATTTTGCCTCTGACAGAAACATGCCAAAGGCCTGCTTGGTGGGACCCCAGACTCCAGCTGGCACCAGCCCATGACAGTTACACAGACAATGAAGAAGTGACTCTGAGCTGCAACAATGGTTTCCAGCCATCCTTCACCCATGTCAAATGTGCAAACAGGGTTCAGCCATTGAATGATTCTGAATCTCTAAAGGGAGATGTGTGGCTGGGGAGAAAGAGCAGTGACGTGTGGATTGAAGTTCAGGGGAACATAGTGTGCATTGGTAAGCAGGGTGTCAAGAAGTGCTTCCTGCTGAGCTCTGTGATTGAATTCTGCCCTGTTCATCCATCTCTGAGCTTCCACCTTCATTGTAGCCAGGGATACAATTCTGATGCTCTGTCAGGGCTGCTCGGATCTCAGTGCTTTTGATACCTGAGACCATTCCTGTACTGAATTCTGGCACATCCTTGTCCACCACCCACCTGGACAGGCCCCAGTCCCAGCTGACACTCACCCACAAGGAAAGCCCCATCCCAATCAGCCTTGTCAAGGAGGCCCATTGTAGCAGATGGATGTGTCACCTTCCCTCTTCTTTCAGGGGCTAGAGGGACTGCTTGGCATTACCGACACCCTGCCACATACCCTGCTCCTCCTTGAAACCTCACAGCCCTAACTAGCCCTCACTTTCACCTCTGCCAGAAACATGCCAAAAACCCCACTGGGACCAAAGACTCCAGCTGGCACCAGACCAAGAGAGTTACAAGAAGAATGAAGAAGTGATGCTGAGCTGTCCCAAGGGTTTCCAGTCATCCTTCACCCATGTCAAATGTACAGGAAAAGTTCTGTCTGTTATCAATGGAAAACCTGTATACAGAGAAGCTTGGAATGGAAGGGACAGCAGAGGCAGTTGGATCAATATTCAGCCCAAGTTCAGGGTACAGTGCCTTGGTAAGCCTTGGTAAGGAGCTTTCCTGAGTGCCCTGCTCTGCCCTTCCTGAGCAGGGAAGGCAGGCTGTGAGGGCACAGGAGGTTTCTGTCTCTGTACTGCCTGGGGAAATGGCAAAGGCTGCTGAAGGCAGTGCCAAGGTAGCTCCTGAGTCTGCCCTGTGCCTGCCCTGGGGTTAAGGGGTCCCCTGCTGGGGAGAGGGCTGATGCCAGCTTTAGTCCCTGAAGATCCGGGCAGGAGGGAGTTTTGGTACAAAGGTCCCTAACTTGATACCAAAGTAGCCATTTTGGCAGTAAGCAGTGCTGCCCATGGCACAGTAGGTCAGGGTCCATGCAGGGCTCCAGGGAGCTAAGAGCTCCTGTGTGGGGGACACAGGTCTCCGCAAGAGCATGTACAGAGAAGTCAGGACTACAGTGTTGTAGATCTGACAGTTGTTTATGGCACAGGTGATAAGAAGCCTTGTGTCAGGGTCTAGGGGATCATAGGACTCTGCTCTGTGTCACAAAATCATAGAATTGTTTAGGTTGGAAAACACCTCTAAGATTGTCAAGTCCAACCATCAACCAACTCTCCTGTATCATCTCCAAGTGCTACATCTACGTGTCTTTCTAATACCTCCAGGGATGGTGACTCCACCACTTCCCTGGCAGCCTATTCCAGTGCTTGGGAATCCTTTCAGTAGAGGATTTTTTTCTAATATTCGATCTAAACCACCCTGACACAACTTGAGGCTATTCCCTCTTATCACTTCTTACTTAGGAGAAGAGACCAACCCTCACTTTTGGAACCCTCACTTCCAGAAATAGGATCCCACTATAGGATCCTTTTGTCTGGCTCCCTCAGCTGTTCCTTATCAGATTTGTGCTTCAGATCCTTCACCCTCAGCCCACACAAAGAGGGTAAAGGCCTGGCCTCCTCCTCATGTGCTGGTCCCCCCTCCTTGTCCCTGCTGCATGTTGTCACTGCAGAGCCAGCTTTTGGGCTCAGGCTTTATGCCTTCTCAAGAGGAGTCAGGGTGTTGTTGTCCTGCCTGAGGGACAAGCAAGGCAGCAGAGTCTCTGGGTAAGCTTTGTCCACAGTAAAAACCCATCATGGGTTCCCCTCAGCCCCTGACTCCAGCTCCTCCTGACCTTTCCCAGAAGACCTGGGGCAAAAAATTTGGAGTCCTTCTTGTCCTCATCCTCTTGCTAAGAATGTGATGTGGAAGGGCTGCTCTGTGCAGTATCCTGGAGCTCCATCTCTTGCCCTGATGGGCCAGGGAAGGGGATGCCCTGCTCCAACCCCTGGCACGCCCTGTGGAGCTGTGCTCTGCCCAGCTAACACCTTCCCATCTTGTTGGTACAGAGAAATGCCAGAAGCCCCAGTGGGACCCCAAGTTTGTCTTTGACCAAGAACAGGGGACCTTCAACCCAAATGAAGTGGTGAGGATGAGGTGTCCTGAGGGGCACTGGCCTCCACCCATGGAGATCAAATGTGTGACACTGAAGCCAAGGGAAGGTTCCATGATTCCTCGTAGTGGCTGGATAGTGAGGAATGGCACAGACACCTGGCACCTTATGGAGAAGAATTTGACCTGTGTGGGTAAGTGACCAAGCCAGACACTCTCTCAGTGCTCTCACTGTGTGCTCCCCAGGCTTGGAGAGCAGTCCTGCATGTGTGCCACAGTGTCAGTGCCCTGTGCTGGGGGTGGTCAGGGCATGGCAGAGAAATCCAGAGAAAATTCTGGATGTACCCCAGGTTTGTGTCTGTGCTGTTGGCAACTCTGACATGTGTAGTCTGGGAGAAGGCAGAATGTTCTTGTCCGCTCTGTGCTGGGGGCAGGCTAGTGAGGGAATGGTGGGGCTGATGGAGTTTGGTGTCAAGGCTTGGAGGGGAAGGGAGAGAGTGATCCTCTCGGAATGCTGCCTTCACAGATGTCCTCCAGGTTGTCCCTGAGACCCTGAAGACTTCCAGCAGCAGCATCAAACTGAACTGGACCTGCATGCTCCCTGACATGTGCCAGCATATTCGGGCCAGGTGCCGGCTGGAGCAGCATTCCTCCTCAAACTGTGAGGCTGAGGAGGTGAAGGGAGAGGAGATGCTACAAGGCCAGGAGGGAACTTTCACCTGCTCCCCTCTGCAGCCCTTCACTGTCTACAGTGTCACCATCTCCCTGCTGCCTAGCACAATCCTGTACACACGGCTCCTCAGGACAAAGGAAATGGGTATGTTTACATTAAGTGTCAAGATGCCCTTCACCCTGAAGCTCAGTCAGGGCATCTCCTCCCTTCTGTGATGTTCCTGGGATCACAGCTGCTTGCAGCCTGTGGGGATCTGGGGAAGGAGCTGTGCAGGGCCTTGCAGCAGGGCATGTCCCCTCCTCAGTTTTCCCTTCCTCACCACACTGTTGCTGCTGCAGAGGCACAAGCAGCCTTTATGGGGGACAGATAGTTGCTATCCATGCATGATCCTGTTCTCCTATTCTTCCAGTGCCAGACAAACCAGAGGAGCTGCAGATGGATCACAAAACAGGATCCCTCAGATGGAAGGCACTGCCCTCCTGCAAAGGGGAGATCATTGGATACCAGGTACCAGGGGTCCCTGGCGTGTCTGTGGTCTCCCTCACCTTTCCAGGCATCTCCCTGCCTGGAGTTCTGTGCAGACACCCTGAGGAGAGGTGTGAGCCCTCCTTGGCCAGGGCACACAGGCTGTACACTGCTGGTGGACCTGGTAGGGCCAGGTCCCATCCTGTGCCCAGCCAGTAGTCACAGCCCCTCTTCACAGAGCTGCATCCTGCAGAGGCAGGATGTTAGTGCTACTGTCTAGCAGCTCCCTGTCCTTCCTCCAGCTGAACATCACCACCATGAGAGCAGAGGACGGCAGCTTCCTCACATTCAGTCAGGTGTTTGTGAACCAGTCTGTCTCTGAGTACACACCACCTCATCTTACAGCTGGCAGCAAATACCTGGTGACAGTGCAGGGCCTCACAGCGGCTGGGGCTGGGGCTGCATCACAGCTGGAATTCCAAGCCTACGTCATGGGTAATGGTTGTTCTCCCTGTCTGGTTGGGGTGGCCTCTCAGGGGTGAATGCTGAGCCTGGAGCAGCTTCCAGACCTGTGTGTGCAACCACCCTGTCCCAGCTCAGACAGGGGCAGGGAGTGTGGGCACCTGGCTCAGCAATGGGCATGGAGCTGGATGAGTCCTGCCTCGAGGGCTTGCATTGCCAGGTCCCCAGAGGAGCTTCACGGCCTCAACCACTGTGTGTGCAGAGCCTTTGATAGTAGACCTGCCCCCTCTACTCTTCCACTGAAGAAGGTGACACCTATGCTTGCATTTGGATGCAGGGGTGGCTCAAGGTCAGAGAGCACTCGGGCTGCTGAGCCTGGGTCTGTGCCCTCCTGCTGAGTGCAGGATGGTTGAGCAGACCCTCCATCTGCCAACATGGGACAAAGCCCTGTGCTGCAGAGCCTCCCTCTGCCCTGCCCAAGCAGATGTGCAGGCCGGCGAAGGCGCTGTCATGCTGCCTATTCCTCCAAGGCAGCAGGGCCTGGACACACATTTCTGCACATGTGGAGACACCCAGTACCAAGGCTGGGGCCACTGCTGGGGCATGGCCCAGGCTGTGGCACCGGTTCCTCTCTGTGTGTCAGTTTCAGGGCAGCCTCTGGGCCCTTGGCCTGGGTCAGCAGTCACGGTAGTGGTGGTGGTGGTGGTAGTGGTGGTGTCGATCCCATTGTCTGCAGGGATCCTCTGGTTCATGTCCAGGTGAGTGGCAGGAGATTTGAAGTCTCAGCTTTGCCTCAGGCCATGCTCTGCTGTGGAGTGGGTGGGAGGGTTCCCCAGTGGAGAGGGTTCCTCAGCTGCTCCCACCCTTCTCCGGGTGCAGAGGATGCAGCTGGCTGGTCCTACTGCAATTTGGCTCTAGGGCTCCTGGCTGGGGCTCGAAGTGTCTTCCTCAGGGCTGGGACAGGGGCCCTGTGTGCTAAGAGACCCTCTCCCCTTGTTGCTGTTGCAGCCACCACTGCTGTCCCCTGGGGTGTGGGTGGCAATGCCTGCCAGAGCAGAGGGAGGGTGTGCAGACAGCTCTGTGCCACTGCTGCTGGGTTCAGCAGAGTCTGGCCCACTCTCACTGACTCAGGACTGCCCTTTGCCTTCCCAGAAAAAAGAGGGCCTTGCCCAGCAGAGCCGAGGAGGATCATTACACAGGTAGGGTCCCCAGCACAGAGGGGACTGCGGGGCTGGAGCTGGGAGGGGAGCAGGTGTATTTAAGGAGGGCCCATTGGCATTCTGTGGTAGCTGCAGGCAGCCCAGCTGGCTTTGGCTGACCTGTCAGACCAGCATGTCCCTGCTCAGTGGCCTCTTCCAGCAGCTCCTGGTTGAGCTTTCCCTGAGGTGCCAGTGAGGGCTGGGAACTGCTCCTCTTTCTCACCCTCTTTGGGGTAGGCAGCAGCTCTTCCCAGCCCTGCTGTCCTGACTGTGCATCCCAGGATGATCTGCAGCCCACGGTGATGCTCTCTGCCTGAGGCTGCCCTGCTCCTACTCTCACAGCCCCTGGGTCCCTCAGGCTGTTTCTGTCCTCTTGTCCCCCCCAGAGCTCCAGCCCTATGAGAATGTACACGGGGATAATTACTGTGTGATCAAGACTTTTCTGACAGAGAAAGATGCAGGTAGGAAATGGGTTGTCCTGCCTGTGTCCCCACATGGCACAGAGGCCGTGGGGACTGGCAGCTGTGATGGTGTGTCTGAGCTCCTCGTGCTGCCAAGGGCATGCAGCAGCCTCTGCCCTGGGTTCTTTGGATCTCCTCAGGTAAATATGGTCAGGCTGGAAAGCCATTTTCCAAGTCCCTGCCTGTTCTGGAATCCTCAGGAGAGTCAGAGCAGTGAGGAAGAAGAGCAGCTGGAGTGGGCATCTGAGGCTCAGTGGTGATGACACTTCCCTTCTCAAGGCTTGGTCCTCTACCACCAGAAGCAGGACAATAAATCTTCTCATGGATTATTGCTTCTCCTCAAATTTTCTCCTTCATCAAGATCCAGAATCCTCTGTCACAGCACAGGAGCAGCTCAAGTAATGGGATGACCTGCTTATGCCAGCAAGGATGTGTCCCGGTAGTTCTCCAGTGCTCTGGCATAGCCATCTCACCAGCATCTTGGTGCCTGCAAATGTCCTCTGACCCTGAAGGAGCTCACAACTCATCTTTCCACCCTGTGTCCTTGTATCCATCTAGACCCTCTCCTCTGCTTGAGTTTGGCCAGCATGTGCTGCCCTGGCCACTGTGCTGCCGTGTCTGAACAACCAATAAATTGTTCTGGTTTGCAGGGGCTGCCTGGCCCACAGCACCTCCCACCTTGCCGTGGGTCCTCCTTGTTTTGTGCGTGAAAGACTTGGCCCCATGAATCTTCGTGGAGGAGCTTGGAGTAGGCTTTTCCAGCCCCTGGCATGTCTAAGGAAGCACGCCTTAGGCACTGCACGCTCCCAGTGCAATGCTTTGGGTGGCTGCTTTCCCTCCTCCCCATCCTGTAGGTAACACCATCTCCACTATGCATAGCTGGACCTCTGTGTTGGTCTGTGTCCCTCTCTGTGGGTCTTGGTGCTTGTGTCCCCTTTCATGAGGTGCAGTTGGCACTGGACCTCTTGGGACATCTTTGTCCTGCTGCCTTTGGGGCCTGCTGGCCCTTGGCTGCTGCTGCTGTCCCAGCATCACCTCCGAGAGCCACTGTCTCCCACCCTGTGGGATGCAGTGCCCAGTCTGGATGTTGAGGCACAGTGCCAAGGCTCTCCTTGGTGAGGCACGCACTGCTGGACAGTGGGGCAATCAACTTCTTTTTCCTTTGTGTATTGCCTGCGATGTTTCCATCTCCTTCTCCTGCCCTTGGGTGCTCAGGCTCTCCTGAGTTCCCTGGACTCAAGTATGACAAGCTGGTTCTGGTTGTGCTTTTTACAGTCCTGAACACAGAGCTGTCATGCTTTCTTGCTTCAGTGTTATCTCTCTCTCCTGTCAAACCTGCTAATACCCAGTGCAGCCTGGAGACTGAGCAGGGCAGCCTGAAGCCTCTCCTTGTTGAGGAGTACGCTGCCAGAAGATAGAGCAGTTGACATCTCTCCAGCTTTTTTTTAGCCTGGCATGACTTGCATGTGCTGGTAAAGACATGTTTTGACAGTTTTCATATGAGCTGTCTGCCCATCACCTCAGTACCTGCAACTGGCCCCTGGGACCAAGATATTTCCTTCCTGTGGACTGCTGCTGGTGTGACATGTGTGCCTGATGGAGCCATTCTTTGTGGGTATTGGGGAGAAAGGGGAAGAGGAACTCAACCCTGTGTGGCTGCTGCTGGTTGAGAAAGGGGAATGAGCAGGCTTGAGATAGGGGAGAGGAGTTGCTGCCTCCACGATCGTACTCTGGGCTGTCAGCCTCATGACTGCACCTGCTCTGTCCCGACGGCCCGCAAAGGCTTGTGGTTTGGAGGGGGCTACCTGCTGCCCCCAGCTCCTGCCTAGTCGCCTCGTTCCCCCTGTGAGGTGCTGTTCCCTGTGGGTGCTGAGCTAACTGCATCTTGTTGAGGGGAGCTGTGAGCAGACCACCTTTCACCTGGGGCAGGGCTGTGTCCTGTGCATGTGCCACAGGCAGAGCTGAGGGACAAGTATGGTCTCTGTTCCTCTGCAGTCCCCCATGTCTGATCACCTGGCTTTCTGGAATCTGAGACATCCAAAGTGGATGGGAGGTTTGGAGGAAGAGAAAAGCGGTGGCTGCTGATGAGCAATGGGTATGGTTTAGTACTATGAGGTTATTTTCAAGCACAGAGCTGGCACTGTAGGGCAGCGTGGTTTGCACACTTGGGGACAAAGGAGAGTACTGCCAGGCTGAGAGGGAGCAGGAGGAGGAGGCAGCTGAGGATAGAGAAGTGGGGAAGGATGAGAGAGGGTGTGGGCTGAGCGTTTGTTTCAGAAGGACTGCAGACTGTTTCAGGCATTGAAGTACTCCTGGCACTTCATGTCCCCATTCCTATCTGTGCTTCTGACCAGCTCTTTGTGGGCTTTCTCAAAGGTCCTCCATCTCCTGTGATCATTGAGGGGAAGTGACTCATCACCACTCTAAAACCCACACAATGTCAGAAAGCTCTTGGATACTCCATCAGAAACAGGACTAATACTTCTTGAATGCCCTAGTAACCAGGAGGGTTTTGGGAGGAAACTCTGGGATTTTGGTGACAGGTTTCTTCTGTTGAGTCCCAGAGCCTAGATGCTCCTGGGACAAAAAGATAGCAAAAGGCAGAAGTGCTGACAGTGATGGGAGGTTCCCTGCATCTCATGAGGAGATGTGTCTATTTCCTTCCTGTGCAAGTTTGGTACAGATGCTTGGGCTCAGAGGCAGGAAGTGGGGCTGAGATTTCAGTCCTGGCTGGAGACTTCACGTTAGGATGGCCCTACAGTCGCTGGCTCTGAGGTTTCTCCTGGTCCTTGCATCTCTGCTGTCAGCACATGGCCAAGAAGATTTTTTCAACATCCAAATAGTGCCTCAGGGAACAGGTAAGAAGTGGTTCTTCCTCTGGGCAGATTTTGCTGCCTTTCCTCCTCCTTGGATATTGATCTTTGCTGCCTGCAGCCCTGGGCTGGAGCCCAGATGGATGCCTGAGGGCTGTCTCAGCTGAGGCACCCACTGTCTCTGCCCTAGGGACAAGAGCTACAATGCAGTGTGCACTGGGGTTCTGTGTGACAGACAGGACTGGGCTGGATGTGCAGTGATGGACCACACCCTCCAGAAAAACAGTTTGCCAGTCATTCCCTGGAGACAGTGAGCATGAATTGGGCATCAGCTGTGATTCACACACTGTGAATCAGGGGAAGGGTTTTCAGGGAGAAGAGGTGTCACTTTCTGTACACATCCTATCCCCAGGTATGCCTGAGCAACATTGTGCCTGCTGAGAGCAGTGCAAGAGGGAGCTTGCTGCTGCTTTGCCAGACAGATGGACCAGGGCAGGATCAGTGGCTGGGTGTCTGAGCATGGGATGGGTCACGGCCATGTGCCAGGGGACAAAGCTGCTGGTTGTGGTGCTCAGCTGGGCATCTCTG
>VZRF01000167.1:0-12070 GCA_013396875.1 Vireo altiloquus
CAGTGGGGGGGGGAGCGGGAATGGGAGAAAAGTGGGAACAGGGGCAACATGTCTTAGGGGGATTTCAGCCCCTCTTTTTCTTTTTTTGCTCTGTATTACTTGGTTTTTTTTGTGTCTTACAGAAAATAGAGAATCTGTTGCCTAAAATCTGGTTCTGAACTCTGCTTTACAACACTTTCGGCACTATGCGTTTTTACAAGTAGCGGTGCAATACTCCCCCTTACAACAGATTTTACTTTCACACAATACCTAGGGCTGGCGCCCAGGTCTACAACTCAGACACAAAATTGCACTCACGCCACAGCACAATAAAACAGCAAACACTCTGCTTTTCTCTGGTCATCTTCAGAGACTAAAACTACAGGCCCAGGCTTCCTCTCACTCTATACTAACAATCTTCGTTTACTCTTGAGTACTTCTGTCAATCACATAAAACAAAACAAAAGACACATGCTTTCAGCTCGCACACATTTACATAACAAGAAAAACTTCCAGTTGTTGAGTTTGATACTAACATTTCTTTAAATAAAACTTCTTAAACGAACTTCAAGGGCTTTATGCCTTGCTATCAAGCAAACCTTTATCAGTTTCTCAGATCTTTAACACACTCCCAGGGTCTCTCAATCTAAATTTTTGGTTTTAACCCCAAAGTAACTAAAATTTTTATTATCCCCCTGTTTTGGGTTTTTACTCAGTCTCTAATATTATCAGCAGTTATTTTTGTCAGTCACACTAGGCAAACGACAGATATATATATATACTTCACACACTTTCATTTTTGTCAGTCACACTAGGCAAAGGACATATATACATACTTCACACACTTTCACACAATGTTACGGTATCTTTGTTATTACGGCAAGGTTGTTGGTTTTTTTTTTGTTGTTTTGTTTTTTTTAAGATCCCTAATAGTCTAGGTTTCTTGCATTAATTCCTCAACTCGGCAGTTTGTTTATTTTTCCCCGGCCTGGGCATCTTGGGTTCCTTTCCCGCAACCCAGCAGCCTGTTAAGCCCGGGTTATCTTGGAATAATTTCTCAAGTTGGCTGCTTTTCAAGCCCAAGTCTCTTGAAATAATTTTTTAACTCTGGCAGCTTTTTCCCCCAGCCTGGGCATCTTGGGTTCCTTTCCCGCAACCCAGCAGCCTGTTAAGCCCGGGTTACCTTGGAATAATTTCTCAACTTGGCTGCTTTTTAAGCCTAAGTGTCTTGAAATAATTCTTCAACTCTGGCAGCTTTTTTCCGGCCTAAATATCTTGGGTTCTCAGCCCTCAATTTGGCAGTTTCTCAAGCCCAAATTATCTTGGAATAATTCATCACCCCAGCCAAGCTTTGGGGATCCCCCCCTATCCCGTTTTCTCAGTGGACTGTGCTAGGGAAAACCTCAACTCTCTTTTTCTAACACTCCAACCCCTTCCCTGGGACACTGTCCTAGGCACACCGGGGGGAATTTTCACTCTTTTTTTCTTTCGCTTCATCTTTTTACTGGTCGTTTCTCTTGCAAGAATAACGAAAACGCAGCGTGGGAGACTTCACAATCACTTTGCAGGTCTGGGATAACCAGTCCACATCTCATTCACACATCACTCATTTCCCCCCCGTATCCACCCTCACTGAGAAAAGAGAAAATAATACTTACAAGTCTTTTTTCTTTCTTGGGTCTTGTGCACAAGAGTTATGGAGCTAGCCACCGTGCTTTTTTAATGAACTTTCTCCCTTTCCTTTTTGCTTTATTTTCTCCTTGTCCATGGGTCTTAGCCTGCGGCTTCCGAGTCATGCCGGGAGAAAAGGAGCAGGGCTGCTGAACTCAGCAGAGGGCCCCTCTCTGTTCCTGATCTCTCGGGATCTCGGAGGCGAGGTGTCTATCCCGGACGAGTCCCCAATTGTGAAAAACGAGGTTTACTCTTGGTAAAATTTTAAAAGGTTTAATAAGGGACAATATAAAGGGACAATTTTAATAAAAGGGACAATAGGAGACAGAAATAAAGCAAAGAGTTAATACGGCCGGGTGCTTGGCACAATGCTAGAGGCACACCTTAGCTAACAAACTTCTTTTGTTAAAAGCCTGAGTCTCATACATCTTTATAATATAAATTTCTGTGCATTATTCAACTATTGGTTTTTTTGTATCTCTTTGGGTTTCAAGTGCCCCCCTATCCGGTTATCCTGCGTTCCACTTCTGATTGATAGATTCTTCATTCCAGGGTCTGAGGCCTGTTGATGTTATTTTCAACTAGATAGTCTAGAAATTTGGGGAATTTCTTTGTTCATCTTTGCTATCTTTAGTTAACTACATAAAGAAACATTTTACGTATGATATAATTTTAAGAAATCTCACTACTTTTTAAAATGAATTATTTCCATACTCCTTAGTTTTCTTACATTACACATATGACATTCATTTTAATATTTGCGAAAAGCCAACAATACAATATGCATTTATAACAATGTGCAAGGAACTATAAATTATTAGAATATTTGGGAAAGTTTACATAAATCACACTTGAGGCCTTTTGAACTGTATCTACATTGAATAACATTAAAAATACTTTCAAGGAAAAGAAAATTATACAGCTAAAAATAACATAGCAGACTCCTAACTGGTGTAGGTAGGGGCAAGATCTCAGTGTAGTAAAGATATTCAGGTCATGTGATGTGGGCTGAGGCAGCACTTCCACGCTCCCTACCCCAGGTCTCCTGTGCCAACTCCCAGCGCTGCATCCAGGGGCCACCAAACTCCCCTGCGGCAGGGACAGAGGGCCCTTGGCACGAGTAAGGGAGCTGGGCGGAGATAAACCTTCCAGGCTTTTGAAGCCCATGCCTAACTCGGAGAGCAAAAGAGATTCAAAAGGAGGTGTTACTGCTAACAGCTAAATCTACATAATAATTGGCTGTTTGCAACTTTCACTGAAACAGAGAGATAAATTCCTCTTCCACCTAAAGCTCTCTCTCCTCTGACCTGTGAAAGTGCCAAAGACGACCTGAAAAAAACCTCCGGTTTCTGTCACTTTGCATTAAAACAAACACAGCCGGCAGTAGGTTTTGCAAGATTTATTCCAACAAAGAGAACAAATAAGCACAAGCCCGACTAAGACGTGGTCCAATGACACAGTAAAGCTGCTGTAACTATCTATTTAATAAAGCCACATCCATATGACATACAAAGCTGAGCTAGTATCAACTCCCTCGCTCTAATTCACTCAAAGAATTTTGAAGGGTAATTTTCTCCATGGACTTTATGCTGGATCACATATTATGTCCTCCCTAGGCCAGCATNAACTCTCTTTTTCTAACACTCCAACCCCTTCCCTGGGACACTGTCCTAGGCACACCGGGGGGAATTTTCACTCTTTTTTTCTTTCGCTTCATCTTTTTACTGGTCGTTTCTCTTGCAAGAATAACGAAAACGCAGCGTGGGAGACTTCACAATCACTTTGCAGGTCTGGGATAACCAGTCCACATCTCATTCACACATCACTCATTTCCCCCCCGTATCCACCCTCACTGAGAAAAGAGAAAATAATACTTACAAGTCTTTTTTCTTTCTTGGGTCTTGTGCACAAGAGTTATGGAGCTAGCCACCGTGCTTTTTTAATGAACTTTCTCCCTTTCCTTTTTGCTTTATTTTCTCCTTGTCCATGGGTCTTAGCCTGCGGCTTCCGAGTCATGCCGGGAGAAAAGGAGCAGGGCTGCTGAACTCAGCAGAGGGCCCCTCTCTGTTCCTGATCTCTCGGGATCTCGGAGGCGAGGTGTCTATCCCGGACGAGTCCCCAATTGTGAAAAACGAGGTTTACTCTTGGTAAAATTTTAAAAGGTTTAATAAGGGACAATATAAAGGGACAATTTTAATAAAAGGGACAATAGGAGACAGAAATAAAGCAAAGAGTTAATACGGCCGGGTGCTTGGCACAATGCTAGAGGCACACCTTAGCTAACAAACTTCTTTTGTTAAAAGCCTGAGTCTCATACATCTTTATAATATAAATTTCTGTGCATTATTCAACTATTGGTTTTTTTGTATCTCTTTGGGTTTCAAGTGCCCCCCTATCCGGTTATCCTGCGTTCCACTTCTGATTGATAGATTCTTCATTCCAGGGTCTGAGGCCTGTTGATGTTATTTTCAACTAGATAGTCTAGAAATTTGGGGAATTTCTTTGTTCATCTTTGCTATCTTTAGTTAACTACATAAAGAAACATTTTACGTATGATATAATTTTAAGAAATCTCACTACTTTTTAAAATGAATTATTTCCATACTCCTTAGTTTTCTTACATTACACATATGACATTCATTTTAATATTTGCGAAAAGCCAACAATACAATATGCATTTATAACAATGTGCAAGGAACTATAAATTATTAGAATATTTGGGAAAGTTTACATAAATCACACTTGAGGCCTTTTGAACTGTATCTACATTGAATAACATTAAAAATACTTTCAAGGAAAAGAAAATTATACAGCTAAAAATAACATAGCAGACTCCTAACTGGTGTAGGTAGGGGCAAGATCTCAGTGTAGTAAAGATATTCAGGTCATGTGATGTGGGCTGAGGCAGCACTTCCACGCTCCCTACCCCAGGTCTCCTGTGCCAACTCCCAGCGCTGCATCCAGGGGCCACCAAACTCCCCTGCGGCAGGGACAGAGGGCCCTTGGCACGAGTAAGGGAGCTGGGCGGAGATAAACCTTCCAGGCTTTTGAAGCCCATGCCTAACTCGGAGAGCAAAAGAGATTCAAAAGGAGGTGTTACTGCTAACAGCTAAATCTACATAATAATTGGCTGTTTGCAACTTTCACTGAAACAGAGAGATAAATTCCTCTTCCACCTAAAGCTCTCTCTCCTCTGACCTGTGAAAGTGCCAAAGACGACCTGAAAAAAACCTCCGGTTTCTGTCACTTTGCATTAAAACAAACACAGCCGGCAGTAGGTTTTGCAAGATTTATTCCAACAAAGAGAACAAATAAGTACAAGCCCGACTAAGACGTGGTCCAATGACACAGTAAAGCTGCTGTAACTATCTATTTAATAAAGCCACATCCATATGACATACAAAGCTGAGCTAGTATCAACTCCCTCGCTCTAATTCACTCAAAGAATTTTGAAGGGTAATTTTCTCCATGGACTTTATGCTGGATCACATATTATGTCCTCCCTAGGCCAGCATAAAACATAAATCCAATATAAACATTGCATTGTATGCTGTGGCAAGTTCAACAAAAAAAATCAATTGCGGCTCTCTCTGTTCTGGAGTGAATTTGTCCTGTCAGCTCATCTGATAACGCACAAATCTGGTAGGAAGGAAAATGGCAGCACAGGCTGCAGAGTATCATGAAAAGAATTCTTGAACTGGTGTGTTCAGCCTAATGGTATCAAGAAATAAGATTAAATTAATAATGTTTTAAAACAATTGGTAGTAGGCTTTAAAAATTGTCTGTTTTGAGACGTGAATGAAATTCACACTTGTTTTAACAGTGATGGTACTTTAAATAGAGTGTCTCAGGAAACAATGTAATCAATACTACAAGATGACATGATCTGTGATGTGTGACAACCATGTTCTTGAACAACATATTTCTTGTACTGGAATTATATTCAAGAATCAGTACTGACCCATTTTACATATTTGATAATACTGAAATCATATCAGTTGGTCCTGTATAGGAAAGCAGCACATGTTCTACTTCTGTTTTATAAACAAGGATTATAATTTGAAGGCTGTACAGTAAGAAACGTATTTTAGACAGAATGTGACTGAAGAAATAGAAGAAGGAGAATGTTCCAGCAGAAAACAGTATTTTTAAAAAATTAAAAGAAAAAAGGAGTTGCTTTATCGCAATCAGTGGAATAACAGATTCACAAAATTATGGAGGTTGGCAGGGATCTCTGCAATCCTCTAGCTTGACCCCACTGTTCAAAGAAGGGTCAGCCACAGAAGCCTGCTCACGACTGTGTGTGGTAGGTTTCTGAACATCTCTGAGGGTGGAGACACTACAACGTCTGTGCAACCCAGTCGAATGTACAATCGCCCTTAAAAACATTTTTTTCTTATGTTGCTGCACAGCAACATAACATCTGACATCTTCTCACGGTGACAGTTTCCCTACAATGGCACATCTGCTGCAGGCTACAAGACCACTTCAGTGAAAGGCCCCAGGCACTCCCTGCAGCTTGAGATCTGCAGAGCTCCACCCTCCTTCTGACGCTCCATTTCAAAGTTGTCTTAGAATAGGTAAGAGCAGAAAAGAAATTGGAATAGGTATTCTGAAATAATCTAATTTGTGGAAACATTTACTTTATAAGAATATTGAACAGTTTTCCCCCCCAAGACTAGCCTATGCGGCATCCTCTACCTGCACTATGTCCCATCATTTGATTACTTGCTGTACCAGCTTAATTGGTGAAGACGATACCATGTGGCTCTCTCACTTCGCACTGGCTTTCCAAAGATGACACAGTGGTTAGAGCCCTTTTACTATGTCTACAGTAAAGTTAACATTGTGTGAATTACTCCAGGGATAGAAAAGATTTGGGAGTATAATATAGTCAAAGACAACAGAAGTGGTTAAACAGATGTCTTAGGTGGACTTAAAGGAATAAGAGAAAAATGCAATAAAAACAGAATTAGCAAAAAGAGTTTTAACTTTGGATATAAAAAGCAAGGACTTGTTAACATTTTAGACCAAGAGACCATCATTGACCCTCAAGATTGTAGTAACCACCAGCATGGCTATTATCAGTATTTATTGATAGCAGATCGGTGATGGCATAAGTGACATACAGTTTGCATGATTAAGTGCATCCCATACAGATTACTTCCCAGAATATCGAAGAAATATTAAACAGTCTCTGCTAAGGTATCTTCCAGAAGTGCTTTCCATATCACAAAGCATGCTCCTTTGTGTACTTTAATTTTTACTGTTGCTACAGGGGTTTCTGTGAATGTATAAGTCTTCTAAAATCTGTTAGAGATGTTTTCGTCTCTCAAACATTGTCAATGAATGCCATTAAAATAAAATCTTATTTAAAAAAAAAAATCCTTTCTTCCCCTCTGCCTGTAGGGAATCACCATTTTGAAAAAGGATGTTATTGAGGCAATGAACAAAGCAAAAAATCAGTATGCAATGATCAGAGCCAGTGGAATACACTTCACCTCAGGCTCCGTTCTTGCTGTCCTTCTACACGGGTGTGGCTCGTGGCTCCTGGTGGATACTGTAACATCTCAGTTCCCTTCTCTGCAGATGATTTGTTACCATGTAACACAAGAATATGTTTTCCTGATTGTTGCAAGCTGATGCAACAGTAAAATTCTGGGAAAGAAATACTGCATTTAACGGATGTGGATGACCTCTTCTGTCTTCTAATAGGTCCATAGGGCAGAACCCGTCTTGATGGCCAGCTCCAGGGTCCACCCAGTCCAGCATCCTTATCTGTTAGAGGCCAGACGAGGAAAGTTAGGGAAAGAGTGTGAGAATGGTGCAAACACCAAGAGTGTGTTTATTACTTCCCCAAGGTATACTCCCCCAATTACTTCCCCAGGTATACCCTTCCTTCCTTCCCTAGCCCTTGGCTTACCACCTCTCTGAGCCCACAGTTTTCATCTACAAGAGCTATTGATGGATTTTTTTTTTTCTTCCAATCATGTCTAATACTTTTGAATAGTGTGGTCTGTAATGACTGTAAATGTACTGGGATATATTTTTCCATTTTGGGATACACAAATTTGCTGAAAAATGAGTTCCACAGACTAATTATGAGTCATCTACAGAAAGCATGTCTTTTTGGTCGTTTGAAGTTTTCTGCTTTATAGCTTCATGTGCTTCCCTGTCATTCTTGGATTATGAAAACTAATACATAATCATTTCTTATCTGCATTCTTTGTACTATTACAGTTTTATAAACCTTTATCATATTCTTCTTCAGCCATCTGTTTTTTCAAGCTGAAGAATCTCAGCATATTTAATCTCTTTTCATAGAGAAGCTGTTCCATATTTCTGCTCATGCTAGTTGCCCTTCTTTGTATCATTGCTATTTTCTTTTTGAGATGGTAAGACTAGAAATGCACAGCATTCAAGATTTGTGGAGGCACAATGGACTCACATTCAGCAGAATGCTGTCTTCTGTTTTGCTTTCTATCTCTTCCATGGTGATTCCTAACACTCTATTTCCCTTTTTCACTGCAGCTGTTGAGTTCTACACATAGCAATTCAATAATTTTTTCCCCTAATAACTGATTGAGAAATAATTCTTGTGAATTATTTGCTTTTGTCCCTCTTTGAAAGTATTTTCGGGAATTTTGCCAATACTTGCCTGGGCACTTCTCAGGCCTACGAAGTTGATGACTATTGGGTAATATCCAAAGTTAAGTAGCAAATAGCTGTAGAGTTGTGCTTGCATTGCCATGCAAACTTTCCTGAAAATATGCTAAAGGCATTTAGGAATCAAATTAACTGAAGCAGTTAGTTGCCAGTTAGTGCAACCTTGCAACAGCAAAGGTAAAGTTGCCTGGAAAGAGTGGTTATCTTTAAAGACATGGGACAGTAAGTCTGCTCTTGCTAACCTGGGTAGATGAGCTTGAGTATGTTGAAGGAAAAGTCCTGGCAGCAGAAATGATCTGACTTAATATCCATGATTTAAGGGCTCGTCAGCAAGACTCAAAACTGTGTGATCATTTGTACAGATAAGATTGTTAGCATTTAAAATAATTAACAGTTACCAGTGGGGTTTTTTGGTACTAGGCAGGCAATGTTAAAGAAAACAAAGTGTCTCTATTGTGTAGCAATTAGTGTACCACTTTCTCAATTGGTACTTGCTCTTCTCGAGAATTCAGTACAGAAAATAAATTCTAACAAATGATTGGAAACAAAGATTATGGTTTTTTTTTTTCATTCTTCTCTGTTCCATTGTAGACATTTCCTGCATTTTAGAATAATGACTGTTAGAAGATCTACAGAAAATTAAGTGCGCCTATACATCTTAGTCAAGTCATTTTGATCCACTTCATTTTATTCATCTATTAAGGAAAGGCAATATTTACTTACATAACTCAGGAGTACTGTAAATGATAATTAATGCTTACAAGTAGTAGTATGATTGAAATGAAGAGCTATGCACTTCCAAGGGATTATTGATTTTATTATCATTGTTATTACTGTACTGAGCTATTGGAAATTACTAAGAGATAGGCAATTACCATGGATTTTCTTGAGATGATTTTGTAGGGTATCAAAAGAAGAGTGTTACACTGAAGAAAACTCATAACGAAATTGTAAAAGTGAGATTACATCCCATGCCTTAAAAGAGTATTGTCCACCTTTTAAGCTAAAAAGTAAAAATAATGAATAAATACTACATGAATAAAATGTGCTGATTTGTCTTTTCACTTGCAGTTGTAATGACTGATTTACTGCTTGCTTGAGAAGATTCCCCATGTCTGCCCCAATGATTTTTGAGTTGTGTGCCAGAAATATTTGTAATTTTGAGAAAGTGTTACGGCTGATGGGCAACTGGCTTTCTGCAGTTTCACAAGGGCCTATTTGTCAGCTGTGCTGCTGAATTGTGCAGTGTGATTGCTGCTGCCACTGAGAATATGAGCTCAGGGCAGTTTCTGCAGTACAGAAGGTGATGAGCTTCTGCTAAGCCATGGTGACCCATTGCTAGAGTGTGACCAACAGCAGTACAGCTGGATCAGGAGATGCCTGTCCCTCGTGCTTCCAGCTCTGGGTTCTTATCTTCTGCTTTATAGGACACCTCCCTCAGTTAAATCAATCTGGCTACATGACTGTGTTCTGAAGTATGCTGCGAAATGGATCCGATCAAAACGTCTCCAACATCATCATTTTGGGAAAGGTTTCTTTTTAAAAAAAGGTCATTTATAAAGCTGGTTTTGAATACGGCTGTACCTCGAGACTGTGCCCGTGAAGATTTAAAATAGCTTTGTTAATATCTACTTTAAATGGCTCTTTGGATTAATATTCTTGAGTTTCCCATGAACACAAGTTGAATTATACTGTGAAGAAAATTAATTTATTTCCACTGGCAGTAAGGAATAATTTCTTATGCAGAATTTCTGCCTCTTACTTGACTGGATTTCTAGACATTCCAATTTAGGTTCTTGATGAGTTGAGAATAAAAGATTTCCCTATTCTAAGACGAAAGATTAATTACAGAACAAAGACTGTCTATGAAGAAAAATTTTATTCCTCTCCCTTTACCCATGCTGAGAGAAAGTAATTAGTTAGAGGCCTAATCAAACTCCAAATAAGATTTGTACGGAAGGTTAAATCACCTCTGCCCTTGCTGGCACCTTGCTGTTCTGGGTGCTGGAAAGAGCTCTGGTTTAATTGCAGCAATCCAGGAATTTAACAAGACAGTCTCCCTCTGACAGCAATCTGAAGTACTGGAAAGCCTGATCCAGAGGGACATGGGACTTCACAACAAAGGACAAAATTGTGCTGTAAAAGCTGCAAGTGTAGCAGCGCCATGCAGGAAATGCCTTGCTGTGGACTCAGCAAGGTGGTGACTCTTGCAAAGGGCCCAGTCAACGCAAGTTTTTACTGCTTCATCTGGGATACGCTTTGTTGGGATATAAAGCCAATCCCAATGATGCTGTATCTCGGTGTTGACAGAAAGCAGCTTGGGAGAAAAGGATCTGAGGTCTTGGTGGACACCAGGCTGAATATGAGCCAGCAATGTGCCCTTGCCACAAGGAAGGTGAATATTATCCTGGGCTGCATTAGGCAAAGTGTTGCCCGCAACTTGAGAGGGATTCTCCTACTTTATTCAGCGCTGGTGAGGCCACATCTGGAGCACTCTTCAGCTCCATGTTCCTCAGTACAAGACAGACATGGTTACACTGGAGAGAGTCCAATAAAGGACCACAAAGATGATGAAGAGGTTGGACCACCTCTCCTGTGAGGAAAAGCTGAGTGAACTGGGACTGTTCAGCCTGGAAAAAAGAAGGCTCAGAGGAATCACATCAGTGTATACGGATAACTGAAGGGAGGGTGCACAGAGGACAGAGCCAGCCTCTTCTCAGCAGTGCCCACTGACAGAATCAGAGGCAATGGGCACAAACTGAAACACAGGAGGTTCCCTCCAAACATCAGGAAACACCTTTCCACTCTCAGGCTGACCAAGCACTGGCACAGGCTGCCCAGAGAGGTTGGAAACCTCCACAAAGATCATTCCAACTCTGCTCCTCATAGGAATATCTAAAATTTATCTCTGTGATAAACCATATCACAGAGTGCCATTGAGATGCTCCTTGAATGCTGACAGGGTTGGTGCTGTCACCATTTCAGTGGGGAGCCTGTTCCAGTGACTGACCACCCTCTCAGAGATCTTTTTCTTAATATCAAATCTGAACTTCCCCTCACACAGTTTCATTCTGATTTCTCATGTCCTATCAGTGGTCACCAGAGAGAGGAGCCTCCATCCTTGGAGATATTCAAAATCCATCCAGATGAAGTCCTGGGTAACCTGGTTTAGGTGGCTATGCTTGAGCATGGAGGTTGGACCGATATCTCCAGAGGTTCCTTCCAACACGAATTGCTCTGCTGTTTTATGACTTATGGTAGGTTGACTAACCAACCTACAGGTTCATTCTAGAAAACCCCTCTACAACAGGATGGATGTATTTAATATCATGTAAAGCACTTCACTGTATCATGTCTGTAGGCCCATTTTTATTGTTTGACTCAGTTCCCTCATGGCTACTCCTTCAGGGAGCTTGTCCATCATAGTGTCCAACCAAATCCTTACTCAAACGCATTTCGCACAACAAGCCATCTTTGTCCACCGCCCTGCTGAGGATCCTCATCTCTCAGAGAGGCGCGATGCGGGCACATGGCTCGGTGCTTACCCCGCCATGAGGAAGCCTCGCGCCCTTCCCTGAGGGAAGGGGCCACCCGCCGGGCCACTCAGGTCGAGACGTGGGGATCGCGGCTCGGTGTCGCGCCGGAGGCCAGGCTGGTGGTCCCCGCCAGACCACGCTCCGGGGGCAGGGGGCTCCGGGGGCAGGGAGCTCGGGGGGCAGGGGGCTCCGGGGGCTCTCCCACACGGCCGCCGCCC